>JANAVB010000599.1:3777051-3954551 GCA_029216955.1 Iris pallida | reverse complement strand
CATTTTATCCCTATTTATGAAAAGTGGGAGTGACACTTGGCATAGCTTTTGTCCATCTTGCAGATTAAGTTGTCGTACGATGGAGTTAGGCAAAAGTTATGTTGGGCTGTCAAAGTCATTCTAAGCACTGTCCCGCACTTTCAACGGTTGTTAAGTCACATAGTCCCACGATCTCAAGACTTGTCATATAAAGTATGACTTGGACGATAGTGTCGTATAGAACACGAGTTGGTTTAAGACACGAGCCACGGTTGGCTCGATAAAAAGTTAGCCACGGTCTATGACACTTAAGGAACACATTTTGTTCAAGTTAAGTAGGAAGGCTATACAATAGTCGTTTCCTAGGTTTAAAAGAATAGAAATTTCATGCGAGCGTTTGTCGGCGGTCCCTCGTTTGGGAGTCTTATGGTTCCTATGCACATTTTACATAGTATGGTTCCAAAGCATGTTTTGCTGAGTATGGTTCAAGTCGTACCGTAAATTAGGTCATGCATTAACGTGAGTCTAAATGTTCTCGTAGGTGCATGGTCATGGATAACTTGTGCACAAGGCTTTCTTCTTCGACTGGTATTACGCCGGGGCACCGAGGCCAGGTCGACCTAGGAGGAAGACGTTATAGCAGCGCTGGATTGTACCGCGTGGGTAGTCGGGGGATTTCTATGGGGCTAGCTACCTTGCATCGAAAGACCCACCGCCTATCCGAGCTATGTCCACGATGGCTAGTTAATGCCAGTGACTTTCATATATATAAGTTGGCATGCTGAGTGACAATTCGCATGCACGGTGTCGGTCAAATTAAAGAAAGTACAAGCAAAGAACGATTGAGTTAAGAAGGTGTACACGGTTGCAAACACCATTATGGCTAAAGATTCGACTATAGTATGGACACGTGCTTCGGCACGAGATGTGGCGTCGAGTAATAAGTCATCGGCATAGAATAAGTTGGAATTGAGTACTTTTGATTAAGTCAAGATGGGCCGTAGGACAAGTTCGGTTAAGTTATGTTAAATTGTGAGGCACAACCTCGAAATGTTATGGCACGACTACGTTGTTATGACACATGTATAGGCAAGTTACTAAGTGGCGAGGCACAGCCTCGATTATGTTACATAAAGGGTTTTATGGCACGACCATGTTATTGCGTCTCGAAGTATGGCACGGAAGGCAAGCACGAGTCGGTTCATTTATGTTGCAAGCACGAGAATGCTCTAGAGGCACAACGATAAGTAAATTATCGGTACGCTTGCACGGTGATGGTCTAGAGTCATAAATAGGCTAGGGGTATGTCCTAAAAATTTATCCTAAGGCAAGAATATGAAGACAATCGTAAAAGGATACGTTACACAAAGTAAATAAACGTATTGGTTTGTATGGATGGGTGAGGGGCTCACTCCACCAGTATAGTTGAGTACTAACACCTACATAGTTTTTATGTGCAAGCACAGATAGAAGCTCGTTGGCGCAGAGCTCGCTTGGATACGTCGAAGCATGGAGTTCTTTGGCATTTCGAGGCGTGCGGCCGCATGAAGTCAGAACTTATACGGGATATAATGTATGGACATCGCCTTCCGAAGCATTCGCAAGTTGCAGCCTTGAATCTTGCATTGAGAGATGAGAGAGAGCAGAGTGATTTATATTATGAGAAGAGTGATACTGAGCGGGTTGTAATCATGGCCTCACGCCATATTGTAACCCTTGTTTCATTATCAATAAAGAGCATTTTGAATGACTTGTGTTTTGCTTCAAGTTTTTGCTGATGTTATTCAATATTTCTGCTTGGAACTTCTGTACGACAACCCCGTCACTTAGCCTGTAATCGGCCGTTATGGAACTCACCTTGTGTGAGCACAATCTAGGCTCATACGGCATCATGCCTTAGCAAGAACGATCGGTCCTACGGGATCGGGGCGTGACATAATGGTATCAAAACACGGCTTTACGTCCTTTGACTTTCGATTGAATTCTTTAACTCTGATGTTGTTTTCGCAAACTCTGATGTTGTTTTCACGATTAATGTCGTTAGTGTGCTCTCTCTTAATGTTTCGTAGGATGTCCATACAGTAAGTCTATATAATTTGCAATCGTATGAGAATAGTTTTTGATAAAAACAAAAGATGGTTCATGTAAAGCATGGTTGGCTAAGTCGGGTTGGGCATATACACCAAGATTACGCCGATAATAGCAAGTTGTGTGCGATCGAGTGATTTCGGTTGGAATGAGTTTGACTTGATACATAGAATGCAAGATGACTATCGATAGGGGTGTCATCAGACGATGTTATCGTCGATGCGATATAGATGAGCGTGCTTGGAATTTGAGGAATGGTTCGAACGGAGATTTGAAGTAATCGATTATGAATCGAATGATAGTTTCGAGGATTTGTCAAATGACTTCATCCCTGAGTGGTGTATAGGATGGCCTCGAGGATATCGATCGATTGAGGATACAGTGTGCCAATGAGTCGATCAGCAAGCGACGAGTGCGCAAAGCCTTAGATTGAGTATCATTAAGTAAGTGGTAATCTTAAAGATTTGTTGATTCAAACAAACTAGAAACAACGTGTACCGAATTAGGATTGTACAAGTACGAAATGCAAAAATAATTGAGTAGGTAAAACTGAATCGAAAAAAAGTTAAGGGGTATAAACGAATGACTCGATCGAGAAAATTGATATAAATTATATACGAAAAGCTAGCACGATTGGAGGATAGCGTGCATGGAAATAATTCGAATATTTGAGAATGACTCTAAGGATTGAAATGAATGTTGCTTGAGGACTTAAGATAGACAGATGAATATACGTGATTATGAGTTTGAACGAATTGATCATATGACTAGTTCGGGGACTAATGATCGAAATTTGATATTGAATATCGATGAGATTATGGAATGTCCAATTCGGATGATAACGTCAGTTACGTAACTCAAAATTTGTTACAAATGAAGATCGTCAGGTTACGTATCATCGATGGTATTGAGGCGTATTAAAGATCGATGTGCGATAACTCGGGGGTACTCTAATTCGAGGAATGACGATCGTGTAAAGTGTTGTTGTTTTGATGGATACTATACTTGGGATTTTGATTGAAATGAATGCTTGGATGAAAATGATCATGTCTTGATTTCTTCGATGATAACCATAACGTCGACGATCTTGTCTTATGCAAGGAGACATAACTTATACGGGACATAATGTATGGACATCGTCTTCCGAAGCATCTACAAGTTGTAGCCTTGAAGCTTATATTGAGAGATGAGAGAGAGCAGAGTGACTTGTATTGTGAGAAGAGTGATACTAAACGATTGTAATCATGGCCTTGCGCTACATTGTAATATTATTTCAATATCAATAAAGAGCATTTTAAATGACTTGTGTTCTGCTTCAAGTTTTTGCTGGTGTTATTCAATATTTCTGCTTGGGACTTCAGTGCGACGACCCCGTCGCTTAGCCTGTAATCGGCCGTTATAGAATTCGCCTTATGTGAGTTCAATCTAGGCTCATGCGGCATCACACCTTAGCGAGGACGATCGGTCCTACAGGATCAGGGCATGACACATACCCCGGGTGGTAACCTAGATGCGTACCGAGGTGGTGATGGTGAGGGAGTTAAAATTACGGTCAATTTACTGACGAATCTTATTAGGAATAGGCATCGCAGCCGGAGGAGGAGTGGAAGTGCCAGCATGAGGTAGTTGAGAAGCCGTGGGTCTAGATGAGTGGAAAGGTCACGGCTTTGCCTTGGCAAGAAGAGATAGCTTCTTGACCTTGGGATAGTTGGTGAGGTCTACCCCGTTGGCCTCCAGAATCATGGTGATATACATGCCGTAGCGAAGAGACTGAAAGTTGTCCTGGATCCGGATCATGGAGTAGATCATAGCCTTGGTAAGAGAGAAAGGCTGGCAGGCAAAGAGGTAGTACATTGTGATAAGCTTCTCGATGGTGAGGCTATCCATGTTGCCAGATTTTGGGGCGATAGAGTGGCAGAGAATGCGGTAAAGATCGTGATAAAGAGGACTTAAGTCTTTGTCCTCTGGTTTGAGAGAGGTGGCATGATCATAGATGCAGAAGATGAATTCTTCGAAGGTGTATTCTGGGGATAGCTTGATGGTGTCCATGGTGTATGGAAGACAGTGAAGGTTGGGACATTCTGGAATACCAAGAATGGAAGCCAAAGAGGTGGCGTTGAAAGTATCTTGACCCCCATAGACCCTTGTCTTGAACTCCGGACGGTCGCTACTCGCAACTAGGTTACAATAGAATATTTAGATGGCGACGGGATAGACATCCACTTGCCTCTCCAAATGATCAATGATGCCTGCATCATCAAATATTTTTCGAAGGTTTGGGAAATAGATGAAGGAGATAGGCTTGTCGGTGCACACTGGTATTTTTGCAGAATATGTTGAACCAATCTCGAGATTGGTTCACCGCGCCAAAAATTTCTGGGTTGTGGCCGTAGCCGTGGGGGTGGGGAGAAACATAGATGTGGGAGGAGGAGCTTAAGAAGAGGAAGATGAGGTGCCATGACAGGAGTGTTTGTTAGACATAGTTCTGGTGTGGATCTCTGGCCGGATCTGGGCCGATTTTGGGGCAAATGTTCCGAGGGTAGGTGGATGTTTAATGAGGGATGTGAAGGGCTGGGCGATTTTGGGGTAGTGTGCAGTCGAATTTGTGGGGAAAAGGAAAAGGAATATTTGTTTTAGTATGTGTCAGAAAATTTGTAGACGAATCATCCGTCGAAAATCTACGATTATCCGCCTGTGGATCCGGTTGGTGCAAAATTTAAAAAATAGGGAAAATGAATGAATGAAAATAAAAGAAATGAGGAATCTGCTAGCCGTGAGGAAATGGATCATCCACCAGACTTCCGGATAATCCATCGGATTATCTGGATGAAATTAGAAAGGTTTTTTAATGAGGCCAATTTCTCGACAAATAAAAAAGAAGCGATCTTGGGCAAGAGGCTTGGTGAAGATGTCCGCTAGTTGATGCTCAGTATCAATAAATTCAAGACGAATGTTGCCCTTAAGTTGATGATCACGTAAGAAGTGGTGTCAAATCTTTATGTGTTTCGTACGTGAGTGACAAATCGAATTTTTAGTAAGATTAATAGAGCTAGTATTGTCATATTTAATAGAAATACCATTTGAAGAGAGATCATAGTTTAAAGTGTTTGTGTCATCCAAATAAATTGTGCATAACAACATCCAGCTGCTATGTATCCGATCTCAGTAATAGAAAGAGCAACTGAGTTTTATTTTTTACTAAACCATGAAACCAAGGATTTCCCAAGAAATTGACATGTGCTGCTAGTGCTTTTTCGGTCAATCTTGCATCCAACAAAATCTGTATCCGAATAGCCGATAAGCTCAAAGGATGGAGATTTTATATACCACAGTCCCATGTTAATGGTGACTTTGTGATACCAAAAAATGTGCTTAACGACACATAAATGTGATTATTTGGTATTTGTTTGGTAACGTGCAGATAAACACACACTAAACATAATATCGGGACGACTAACATTTAAGTAAAGTAAGCTACCGATCATACCTTGATACTTATGAATGTCGACCGAGACACCATTTTTATCTTAATCAAGCTTTGTCGTTGTGGCTATAAGAGTCCTCATTGATTTGGATGAGTCTAGCTCAAAGTGCTTGAGAAGATCCTTTGTATATTTAGCTTGATTGATGAACGTGCCTTGAGGTCCTTGCTTGATTTGTAGACCAAGAAAAAAATGATAGTTCTCCCATTATGCTCATTTCAAATTCGTTCTGTATAACTTTGGCAAATTCTACACATAGTATTTTGTTAGTGGAACCAAAAATGATATCATTAACATAGATTTGAACTAATAGAAGTGTGCCATTGTGCGTTTTAATAAAAGTGTGGTGTCAACTTTGCCTTTGAAAAAATTGTGAGAGATGAGAAAGGATCTAAGACGCTCATACCAAGCACGACGAGTTTGTTTGAGGCCATATAGGGCTTTGTGTAATTTGAAAACGTTATCAGGAAATTTAAAATCTTCAAAGCCGGGAGGTTACTTGACATACACCTCTTCTTTAATAACACCATTCAAAAAGGCACTTTTGACATCCATTTGAAAAAGTTTGAAATTATTAAAACAAGCAAAAAGCACAAAGCATTCGAATGGATTCAAGACGAGCAACCAGAGCACAGGTTTCTTCATAGTCAATACCTTTATGTTGGTTATAACCTTGAGCAACCAATCGGGCTTTGTTACGAGTGACGATACCATCCTCATTGAGTTTATTTCGAAACATCCATTTTGTTCCAATAGTGGGATAGTTGTGGGGCTTAGGAACGAGTTCCCAAACATTGTTTCACTCAAATTGATTAAGCTCTTCTTGCATTGTAATCATCCAAAATTTATCATTAAAAGCATCATTAATATTTTTAGGCTCTATTTGTGAAATCAAAGCCACATTTGTGTAGTAATCTCGTGTAGAAATCTAGTGCTAATCCATGAGGAAGGGTCACCAATGATAAGCTCCTTAGGATGATGGGAAACAAATCTCTATTCTTTGGGGAGATCCTCTTGAGGAGGCTCTATTGGTGGAGAGTCTTCGAGTGAGTAGTCTCAACTTTATTGCTTGATGAAGGAGTATTTGTATCTCCAAGATAAGAGTTTTTCAAACCAAAAGAGATGTCATCAACATTATTTGAGGAGTTAGATGTGAAAGTGTTAAGTTCGTCAAATGAGACATTGATTGACTCTTCGACTACAAGACTTCTTTTGTTAAATACACGAAAACCTTCGCTATGCATAGAATAACCAACGAAGATACCTTCATAGGCTTTTTCTTCAAATTTTTCTAGGTTATCTTTGGTGTTCAAAATAAAATATTTGCATCCAAAAACTTTGAAATAGTCAATAGAAATTTTTTTGTCAAACCAAAGATTATAAGGAGTTTTCTTAGAAATAGGTCTAATCAAGACTCTATTTATTACATAACATACCGTGTTAACGGCTTTCGTCCAAAAGTATTGGAGAAGATTGTATTGGTTTAACATGATCCTTGCCATATGCCAAAGGTTCTATTCTTTCTTTCCACAACGCTATTTTGTTGTGGAGTTCTAGGACAAGCAAAATCATGACCAAAATCATTTTTATCATAAAACCTTTTAAAATCTGTATTGTCAAATTCTTCTCCATGATCACTTCTAATTTTGTTGATCATAATGTCTTTTTCATTTTGAACACATTTATAAAACACAACAAATTCATAAAAAGTATCACTTCTATTTGCAAGAAAAATAACCAAAGTAAATCTCAAAAAATTATCAATTAAAACAAGAACATAGAGTTTTCCACCAAGACTAGCTACTCTACTAGGACCGAATAAATCCATATGAATAAGTTGGAGTGGTCTAGTAGTGCTCACCGAGTTGATGGATTTGAAAGAAGATTTGTCAACTTACTCTTCTCACATTCTTCACATACCATGTCTTTTTGAATATAATACTTGGGAGTCCTCTAACAAGCTTTTTGGTGGCCAGTCGAAAGATGGTGTCCATGTTGGCGTGTCTAAGTCTCATATGCCAAAGCCAACTTTCATCAATCTTTGCTACTAAGCATCTGCCATTGTTATTACTTTCAACAAGATAAAGAACATAAATATTATTTTCTCTAATACCATCATACACAGTATAACTACTTGTTCTATCAGAGATGAAGCAT
This sequence comes from Iris pallida, assembly GCA_029216955.1. NCBI lineage: Eukaryota > Viridiplantae > Streptophyta > Magnoliopsida > Asparagales > Iridaceae > Iris > Iris pallida. The sequence continues at coordinate 3,946,845 of JANAVB010000599.1, read as the reverse complement.
TTGTGTTTAACAAAATTAACATCATAGTCATTATCCGTGAGATGGCTAATGCTAAGAAGGTTGTGCTTAAGATTTGTAACAAGACAAACATTTTTAATACAAGGATAGGGAGGGGAGCCGATATTACTATGTCAATAATATACTCCTTTAGATTATTGCCGAAGGATACGTGTCCTTCCTTCTTTATCGATAGCATTGCAAAACTGAAGCATCACTGATCATGTGCCGTGAGCAACCGCTATCGAGAATCCATTTACTTCTAGCATGCGATGGAAGGTTCACCTACAACACAAGTTGAAGATGAAGACTTCGGTACCCAGAAATGTTTAGGTCCTTGACGGTTAGTTTTATGAACCCATTTAAACATTCTCATGTCAACGTGCTTTCTCATTTGACAATAATGAGATTTGTGTCCAAGTAAACCACAATAGTGGCACATCATGGGTGCCATAGGTCTAGAGAAAAGTGAGTGAGTGCTATGTGTATGAAGAGTTCTAGTAGATTGAGGAGTTCTAGTATGAGTGTTGTGGTGAAGATAGTAGAAGGCATGATATGATATGTTTTTCTTTTCAAAGGGTCCTCTTCGTGTGTGCATATGTTTGGGATATGATCTATGTGTTATGTTCTTGTGAGTGTGTCTTTGATCATGCCATTGTGTGTTTGTGTGAGCCATGTCTCTATCAAGTTGTTTCTTACTATTTGTAAGAAGGTCATTGTATTTGATAGATGTTGCATATTCTCTTTGGTTAGCAGCAAGTGTCTTGTGCGTAGCAAGTTCATATCCTTCTTTGAGGAATTGAAATTCAATATCCATTTTCTTTAGGATGTCTTGGGCTTCTTGGAGCTTTAGTCGAAGAGACTCAATCTCATCCGTGTCAGAAGCATGAGACTTCCTTTTTATATCAAGAATGACATTGGAAAGTCTTTCTATTTCTTGTTTGTGAGTGTCGATCTCTTTGAGAGATTTTCTATACTTACTTCTTATAACCTTGTGTTCATCATGTAATTCAAGAATGACATTTTCTAATTCGGTGTAAGAGAGAGAGCATTAATAAAGAAGTCATCAAGTACCTAGTTTGACTCTGTTACCATAAGACAAATATTTGTATTATGCTTGTATTCTTTGTCGTTGTCCGAATCAATAACATCATTTTCACTCCAGATGCTAGTGTTGGCATACTTCCTGGAAGATGAGCTTCATTTGCTAGACTTCTCGTACTTGCCGGATTCTTTTTTCTATTGGACAATCTCTCTTTATGTGTTCGGTTCTCTTGCAGTTGTAGCAAGCGGGTTCTTTGTCATTGTCCCGTCTTGTACGGTTTGCTTTGTTGAACTTGAGAAACTTTCAGAAGTGTTTGACGGTGAGAGCAATTTCTTTATCATCCGAATCATTATCATCGGAGCTATCACTTGAGGAGAACTTGGTGGCCTTGAGAGCAAGTAACTTTTCTTTTTTCCTTCGTCTTCTTCTTCTCCTTTTCGTGTGTAGAGGATTCCTCTTGGTCCTTCATGTCTATAGCTCATGCGCCATTAGCTTTCCCATGAGGGTCTCAAGGTTCATAGTTGTTAGATCGTTCCCCTCAATAATGGCGACAGCTTTAGGATTCCATCTTTTCATCAATCCCGTGAGAATCATTCAATTCTTTTCATGAGAAAGATATTCCTTACCAAGAGAAGAGAGAGGATTAATGATATCAAAGAATCGAGTGAACATGAGAGTAATAGACTCATCTTATTTCATTTAAAGGATTCATATTCTTGTGTGAGTCTATTAATCTTTGATTCTTTCATTTGTGATGTTCCCTCGTGAGTGACTTCCAAAAGTTTTTAAATTTTATTAGAAGTTTTACAAGTAGAGATTCTATTGAATTCATTGCTATCGAGAGCGCAATAGAGAGCGTTCATAGCCTTTGCATCCCGACTAGCAATCTTCTTATCATTTTCAGAAAATTTCTTTTTAAGAGTTTCCAAAACTACTTCCTCAATAACTATGGAATATTTAGGGATGCCATTTACAACGCAATCCCATAGATCGAAGTCTAAAAATTTCAAGTAAATGCCCATCCTAATTTTTCAATAGTTATAGTTGGTTTCATCAAATAGAGGAGGTCTATTTGTGGAGTGTACTTCATTGTGGAATGAGTTGGTACTAGGGTTAGTGGCCTTGGATCACTCTAAGGATGTAAATCTAGATCAAGAGACTAGGCTCTGATACCAACTGTAGAACCCTAGAGGGGGGTGAATAGGGTAATAAAAAGATTATCAATAATAGTAAGCAATTTAAAAGATAAAAAAGGAAGAGAGAATCAAACACTCGATGTATCCTGATATCCTCCCAAGGGGCACTCCAGTCTAGAACTCTCTCCGGCTTTAATCTACTATTTGAGTAAATAGTTACAACATGAGTTTGGATCCAAAGAACTCGTCAACTTCTAACACGAATTTGGATCCGAAGAGCAAGTCAACTTCAACTTTAAGAGGAAAAAAGGCTTTTGACCTTCTTGAACACTTTGAAGATCTTGATTACAACTCTTGAATACTCTAGCACTTTTGATTGGATGACAAATTAAAGCTTGTAGAGTAATGGCGAAGCTCTTTTGGTAGTTGGAAAATTTAAAGCTCAAATGGATAGCTCTTTATGAAGAGGGATGAAGTCTATTTATACAAATCCAAGAAGATAGAACATTTACTACAACCGAACGGATGATCCGCCGGCTGTCCACGGACGTCCGACGGATCATCCGCTCAAACAATCACGGCTAGAAACTAGTCGTTAGATGCATTAATTGCTCATTAATAAGGATCGTTGGATTTGAAATTCAAATAGCCACCTCAGTAAGAACGGATCATACGATGGTGATCCGTCGGATCATCCATTTGGGCCCACAAATACTTGACGTTCCAAAATGGATCGTCCGACGAATTTTTGCAAAAATCTGACGGATGATCTGTTAGAACCGACAAAAGCTTGCTATTTCAAAATGTTTCATCCGAAGGTTATCCGCGGTGATCCTCCGGATCAGCCATTTAGACTCACAAGTACTTGTCGTTCCAAAATGGATAGTCCGACGAATTTTACAGAAATTCGAAGGATGATCTGCCTTCTTCATAATTTTTCTTTTTAGTTTTTAATAGGTCATCTATACGAAAGAGTTTACACTAGTTTCCTATGTATTACAGACTCTTGAGAAGCTGGATGTTTGAATTTTGTGAAGCTTCTTCATTTCTTGATTGTAATCCTTTAATGGGCTTATGCGTTCCTTGATTGTGATCCTTTGAATGAGTCTTAGTGATAGCTTGATGGATGCATGAATCTTTCATTTGGTTGAGGCTTTACTTTGAACCTGGGAAGTAGATAAATCTAAAACAGTAGAGACGTTAATTGTAAGTATCAAAATTAATGTGCCAACAGTACGATGGTGGACAGCCTGGAGGAAGGGCTTGCACTACATGGGTCGAATTGTAGGAAAAAATACAAAGTTCGTGACAAAATTACTTACCTCTCCTTCCCCATCCAACCCTCTCTCCTGCTGCACCCCCTCCCCCCAATTGCACCACCACTGCCCCTACCTCCCCCCTCGGGCTGCACTACCCCCTCTACGCGTAGCAGCGACGGTGACAGCGTGTGTGGAGAGGGTGAGTACGGTGGTGGGCAGCCGAGAGGGGGAGAGCGACAACGACGATGTACGCAGAGGGTAGGGGGCTGTAGCAGCGATAACATGTACGAAGAAGGGGGAGGGGCGTTGTGGTGGGCAGCCGAGAGGGAGATAGAGAGAGAGAGGTGGATGTGCATATCAAAGTTTAGAGTATTAAGTTGAAATTAAGCCTTCTAATAAATGATATCATTTTTTTGTATTTGACTTATGAAGAGTTGCACGTACTTTTGAATTATCGAATTAGAGGCATATTCAGCTAATCTTTCTATAAATTCTTATTTTAAAATACTGTGTGGAGGATTTACTGCACTTAAAAGTAATTTGTATGCAAAATGTTGATTTTTGGATTTTTTTTTTGCTTCCCGACAAAATTGCCCCATTTCGGAGAATATAAGGAAATGGATTTTAGGCATAACTATCAATTATATAGTATACATACAATCTTAGTTTAAGAGTAATGCAGAAACATCAATTTATCTTTCCAGATTCAGCACATAGAATGGAATCTGTACAACTTAATGGAGGGGTTCAGGATTCTTAATGCATATTGTTCATTCTTGTATTGGTACTGTAATAGGTACTTTGGTTGAGTGCTGTTTATTATTATGTAATTCAATTGTATTATTGGTAAAATTGAATTGGTTACACAACTAAATACAATTAAGTAAGTAAAGCTGTAATTAGTTAGACGTCTCAGCTATCTATGATAATAAGGATAAGATGTGCCTAATGAGCTTAAACAATATACAAGTTTAAGCCCAAGTGAATTTGTATATGGACTCATGAGCTTTATACCAGACAAAGTATTATGTCGAATTGAAATATATATTTTTCTCTTATACCAAACTGAATGTTTATGATCAGTAAGGTATTAATTTTATATAAATGAAAATGAGCCGATCTATGAGTTCAACTAATCAAATATTTTTAGGAGTCCCGAGAGCCAAGTTCAATAATTGTTGTTCAATGGAAATTAATTTCTTTATATTTTTCATGGGAACGAAAAAGTAGGATTTCTATTAGATTTTATGTCTTGTGTTTGTTTAAACAAGGAAAATATTTAAGAAAGATAACTTGATTTCCTTCTTTGGTTGGGGTACGAAAAATTATCAATGTTCGAATAATATCCAACGTCAACTTAATTATAGTCAACAAAATATGAAGAATTAATTGGTAGAATAAACAATAACTCAAGAATATTTTTGTCGTAATTTTTTAATAATAAATACTAAAAAAGGAGGAGAAAATGAATCTGATTTCCATGTCAGAAAAATACTTCCTAAATTTACGGCTACCAAACAAAGAAAAGGAATAAGTTTTCGTTCCTAATTTGATTCCTTAAATCCTTAAACCAAGCAAGGCCTAATTGACACCGTTGATGTTGTGCGACTCTTAGTCCGAAGCTAGGTTGATTTTAATAACACTTCTATTGCAGTTGATCTTTAATCCAATTCAATTTGGTAAAATGTTTAGATAGCAAGCGAGATATCACGAAAGTTTAATGATAATTTTTGAGGACTAAGGTTAATTCGTTTCTTTCATTTCAAACTATTGGAACCATAATCCGAAAAAATATAAATGTTTTCCTTTCAACTTTAAGGGGCCCAAGTACTGAATGTCTTGTATGTGGTATTATATATAGTAGGAATATAAACATAGCCCAACACGGTGGAATTTTTTTTAAAAAATAAAATTAAAAAAATAAAAAAGTTTATTAAAAACAAAAAAAGAAAGAATTTTTTAGTATGAGTAAAAAATCCACACTTTTTATTGATAGGATTTCATGTTGTGGTATATAAATTTGCTCAAAATAAAAAAAAATTGATTACCAAATGTGCTTAATATTAAAAAAGAGTGTATCCTTTTGGTTATTTTTTTATATATTATCTTAAAAGATAGGACTAGCAAATAAGTCCTTGTTTAATGAATACCAAATGTGTGGCCTAATTAGACAACATATTGCTTATAGCTTAGAGATTGTCAAAAGTAAAATTTGGAAAAAAAATTCATTGGTATATGGAATGTTTCATAAATGGTCGGTACCTGTCACGTCCCGATTTCGAAGAATCGATAGTCATCTCCTGGATGTGACGTCATATGAGCCTACGTTATACTCGTACGAGATAATTTTATAAAGTTACCCGAAACACAGCACTAAAAGAGTACATAGAAAAATTGAATAACACATTTGAAACAGAAGAAAACTTTACTTCATTGATAATGAACATCATTTACAAGACACTGTTATAGTAGTTATCGTGCGGGCTTACATCTTGACTCAAAAACAAAATGAACGTTGATAAGATAGTTGTTCCATACATTACATTCCCTTTTATACAACCAAAACATTTAAAACACCTGCTATTGAGAGGAGTCGAGCCATCTTCTTTGGACTGAATGCAGAGACTTCAAGGGGATTGAAACAAGCCTTCGACACACGGACGAGACTTCAAAACACACGAGTGTTGCCTTCAGTTAGGTGGCAGGCTCCTTATGGTTCAGAATACCTGTGGAGAGCAAGGATCAGTACTTGCCGTGTACTGGTGAATGACTAATTAAATACCATGCTCTCATTTGGTTCAAGATGTTATGTGAAACATGTTATATATTTAGTGACCTATCTAGCCATCCCAGTGAATTGCATGCAAGCATATGATAGGCATAATAACATAAACTACGCTAGAATTTACCCACAACACAGCGTGCCATTGCAATGTAGAACTTATCATATTCTTTCCTGTAAATTGTAATCATTTACTAGCATAGTGTATGTAAATGTACATATGAAGGTCACTGATACCACAAGTCATACTGAACTATAGCTTGGTTTAGACGGCGATCCTTTCAGCGCAAGTAACGAGCTCCATTGAAAGCTCCCGAATAACCCGTGCTAGTATCCAGCACAGATATATCATGTTTCTTCCTAGGTCGAATCGGTCCCGCGGCCCCGAGTTTGCCGTTCGAGGAAACTATACCTTTTGCACAAGTTGTCCATGACAGTGCGAGGCTGAACTAGTTACTCAAGCATGGTCTAACATAAGAAGTTGACCATTTTCATCGTGTTCTGCCTTGTCGTGTGTCACGTCCCAGAACTAGAATACTGGAGAGCGGAGGACAGACACAGCCAGCTACGTATATTGAAGTGAATTTCTACCTCACAATTTGGTCACGGCTGTCTAGATGCGTGAGGGTTTACTACAAGCTATCAGTCTCTTAAGGTCAAGAACAAGCCTAGTATCTCAATCTCAGGCAAGCAAGTAAATGTAACAAGATGGTAGATCATCAGACATACAAAGTAAGGCGTCCCATACATTACATATTCAGATGATCATGAAGCTAGTCATACAAAATGTGAAGACTAGCAAGAGTTTAAGTCATACATGATCAACCCTAGGATTTGTCAATCATGTTACAGCCCGTAGGCAGACAGTAAGTAAAGTTGCAAACGAGCTAACACTTGCTCGGTGGCTAAACGCCTCAAAAGAATATTTTTACAATAGAGTAGGAGAGCAAAATAAAATCCATTCGTTGCCAGGATTCCTTCTAGTGGTCACCATCTGGCAGGAAAGCTGAAAGATCCTCGGAAGCTGCTCCGAAATCTGGCCATATAAAACCAGCTGGGTCAGACCCCAGAAAGAGCAAGTGCCATAAAGAAGGCTTCACTTAAGAACTAAAACCAACATATCAGCATATAAAATCATAGAAGAAATTGTATAAGACATAAGTAGAGATAACAGGGTGATAAACGATAAGATAGCTAAAGGACTATTCCGGTAACCAAGTTACAACCCGTAAACCAAACAAGGACTGGGGTTATAACCCTTCACCTAAACAGAATTTAGCCTCTAACCAATTATCGATAGAGTAAGGCATAAACAATCATGTCCAGAGATAGCTATGTACTGTATCTAGACAAGATTAGATAAGATAGGACTCCATCCAATCATTCACGGCCAAGTAAGAGTATGGCTTGATAGTTAACTAGTTAGGGTTATCACAAATCTAGTTACTAACAAGATGCAATGAGGATTCCCACGGCCACAAGCCCTGCAGACTATCCAGGTTATCCAGGCGCAAGGTTCATGTTAAGAGTTGTCTTGACTTGTTAGGTGACTTGGATACAACACATGACATTGTGCATAGTAATCATTTAATGTAGTGCCCCACATAACGGTGAGCTGGAAATGTGCCCTTCTCGTCGGCGGCTACAAGTCCATCAAAGAAGACGCCCAGATAACGGGATTGCATGTAACCGGAATACCTCTCTATATGCTCTACTTGATCAATCTAGTCATTAACCTAGTCAGATTCAGTATGAATCCCTGATCGTGGTAACCAGGAATACATGTCCTAGACATGATGTGAGGTAAGACTGCTAGCTTTTACAAGCACATTCAATACAGTCATCCACGATGTTCAAGAAGAGAATTTACTAGCGTATCAAGTTAGCCGTCGCAACAGCGTTCATGGATTACATGTCAATATTACTTGTCTGGGGTGTACCACAACGAGTCACCATCATGTCATATTAATTGTACTTGTTACTTGTTAGGGACGTGCCACGACGGGCCGCCATCATGGTTCATTATATGTCATTGATTATTTCGTGTTCACACATCATGGTTATGATCATAGCAGATCATCATATAAGCAAAAGAGACATATCCTGAGTGCGCCCAACGGGCTACCGATGTGATAAGTCAAAAGACATGGCAGCATATAGAGGAAAGTACATGTCATGACAAAAGAGAAAATGCCAAATCATTGTGTGCCCCAAGGCTATGCGCCCATGGGTTTTCATGTGCCTATATAAAGGCTAACATATGCCAAGTCATGCTAAGCCGTGTCACGGCTTGCACAAGTCGTGCCACGATTATCTATTTAGCAAAAACATAGAAAGTCGTGCCACGATCAAACAAAATCGTGCAAATCATGCCAAGTCGTGCTAAGTCGTACTGTGACTTGCACAAGTCGTGCCGGGTCGAGTCGTGCCATGCCTAGCCATGGCACGCTTGAGTCGTATCATGCCTAGCTGTGGCACGCACGAGTCGTGTCGTGTCATGAAGATCAATAGCGAGAAAATCGCATAAAATTACAAGTCGTAAAAGATGCGATAAGCCGAAACATGCAAAACCAAAGCATGAGGATCATGGGCATCCATGTGACCAAGTGAAGGGGACTTATGTGCCCACATGGGGGTTCCTATGCGCCCACATGAGGGTGGCTATGCGCCCAAACATGGGTGCCTACATGGCTAAGGCACTTGCATGGCCAAGTGCCAAGGAATGGAGAAGGGTTTGTGCATTATGGGTGAAGGCAATGTGCCATACCCAAGTCATGCACCCGCACTGGCTTTATGTGTGCACCCACTAGGAGGGGAATACACTCTATGCGCCCAAGCATGAGTGCCCTATGCGCCCAAGCATGGGTTGGACCCATGTGGCCAAGGCTAAGGGTAAATGAATGCAAGGAGGCAAGTCGTGAAGGCTCATGCGCCAACACAAGACTATGCTCCCAAATGTGGCACCCTATGCGCCCAAATGAGTAGGGGAAATGCTTTGGGTGCATGATAGGTCCATGTGCCCAAGCAGTGCACTGTTCGTCTTTCCGACGAATCCGGGAAGAACGAACCATGGCCGAAAACTTCAAAACTCCGTCATTTCTCCGTCCGGAGTCCAAATTCGGACTTCCTTAGGTCAAAATGGGGTAGAACGAAATTCTCTACCACATGGAACCATCAAAACATTCAAATGAAGAAGTTAAATAGATCAAAACTTCAAGTTTTCGAAAAAGGCAATTTCCTAGATCTATAAAAATCTATGCTTTAAAATGAAAAACTTCAAGTTCTAAAGTGGAAGAGAATCATGCTAGAAAACTATTGGAACCATCCAAATGGGTTCTTGAGTGAGAGCAAGGTACACTTGCCTATGGAGGGGGAGAGGTTTTTAAAGGAGGAGAAGAAGAAGAAGAAGTTATGAGGGATTATGAGGAGAGAGAAAAGTAGGTGGCTTTATAAAGGGGGATGGTGGTAGGTAGGGGGGTTTAGCATGTAGAACCAAAATAAACTAAGCCAACCAAAATAAACCAAGTTAAACCATGATGAACCTAAACAAAAATAAATTAAAATCAGCTAGCAAGACAAGACAAGTAAAATTACTGGACAGGATCCCGTACACGTATACTGAAAAACGTATACGAAAAACGGAGGTGACAACTCTATCCACCTTAAAAGAATTCCGTCCTCGGAATTTAATCAAGAGGATAGAGATGTCGAGAATGCTATACTAATCACAAGCAAGTTATTACTAAGCAATCAATCAAGCAATCATTCATGCAAGCAAGGAAGTTGAGGGCATAAGGCACAAGAAGACATTATACCTTACGAGTCAAACAGGTCGGGATATCACGATCGGATATCATCCTCAAGCTTCCATGTTGACTCTCCCAAAGAGTGATGATCCCAAGCAACACGGACTGTCACGACCCGCACCCATTTTTTTTTTTACGGATACGAGACGTGTCCAAGCCAGCCTACGCCGCAGTGTCGGCGGTAGAACGCTGTCACGGCCATGAAGATCAAAATCATAAATAATGCTCATTCACATAATTAATTTAATTTACAATGAATCACAAGTTTTACATTTGTAGAAAAATATAAACTTGTACAAATAAAAGAATGACTACAACTCAACTATCTAGCTAGTCTCTAGGCTTTTGTCTGCAAGTATTCTCATCACTCCCCAAGCTAAGTGAATCCACGGCTAACCTGAAAATATTGGTTTCCAGTCAGGAATGGAACGAGCACAATTCACTGAATGCAATTTCAAATAAAGAAAATGACTATAAGACAAAGGTTAGACATCAATCATGAGTTTTAAAAATAATAGTAAGGCCGTAAGAAAAATCAATAGTAATAAATAGACCAATATACTTTCCCACCGTTAGAAGTACCTTTGATATGTGATCAGTCTGGGGTATTAACCGCACGATCTACGAGGTCTACTTGCATGAAAAGTAAGCACGGTCTACAATGTCTACTTGCAGAAAATAAACAGGGGCTATACTACTTACAGAAAATAAACACGGGCTACACTACTTACAGAAAATAAACACGGGCTATACTACTTGCAGAAAATAAACACGGGCTACAATGTCTAACACGGGCTATGGTCAGATCACATATCTTTGGTACTTCTCATTCCCGACTCAATAAGTTATACTAGAAAATAATCACATAACCAATGGCCAATCAATAAAACATAGTGAAAATCAATATCGAAATACAGACAATAAACTGTACTCGCCTGGGGTCCTCTGCTGGTGAAACTGACAATCTAAACCACACAATGTACCATAATAGTCAAAACCCGTACAATAGTCTCCGGAAGCTGAAATAACTATTATCAATGTTCTCAGAATAGTCAAAATAGCTAGGATTGCCTGTCCTTATGTTCAATTCTGGATACAGGAGCAAAACGATAATTTCGAACAAAAACGATGTCCGCCGTTGGATCCGCTTTGCACCGAAAAGCGTGCCAGAGTCAATGGTCTCTAAAGTCGTGAAACTACATGTCTACGGATCCAGTTTTCCGATACGAACCCAACCGTATGTCCAGAGTTGGATTCCGGCGGGCCGTGCACAAAATCGCCCGTTGAGTGGAACCGCGGGGCCCGCAAAACGGTAATTTTATCAACAGTCTCAGAATCGGACCAAACTTGGCATACAGGACCAGAAAAACGATACGGTCCTGCTGGCACAAGTTTCGTCTTGATCTGATGAACGTGCACAAAGTAATTGGAGAATTTACAAAGTGCACGATACGGTGAATTTCGACGGATACGTATCAAATTTGTCGCGCACACGCGACCAATTTGAATTCCGTCAAAGCCCCAACGACCACGAAGCCGTTATGCAGCTTTCGATGCCTACGGTGCGGGACCACGTCGTCCGGTTTGGCGGGACGCACGCCGTGTGGAGCGTTTTCTATGTTTTCTTTATTTTTGAAAAAAATAGGTTTTTGTTGAACTTTAGAATCGAATATCTTTTTATATACTTGATGAAATCCGAATCTACGAGAAGGGTTATGATGCCCTACATGTTGTGTAAAAGATTGTTCAAATACTTTTCTAAAATTCTTATCATACAGATCATAAAACGCCTTGAAAGTAGGGTGTCCAGGACAGTCTAAACATCCAAAAATCGGGTTTTTCCTCGATTTGGATCTCGATTTCCATCGCACGTGGTGAAATTTGAATAAAACTAATTAAAGGGATTACGAGATGGTAGGTTTGCCTTCATACCTCAAAAGATGGTTTGCGAAATGGGCGAGTGTGCAGGGAGAGACGGCATCGCGAAGTGGCTCACGATTGCTGCACCACTGTCGCTGTCCTCTGCTCCTTGCGCGCGGCTCGAGCGCTGCTGCTGGCCGGCCTGTGGCCGCGCGGCGGCACGCCGGTGGTGGGTGGGTCGCCCATGGAGAGGTGGTGGTGGCGTGGGTGTTTGCACGGATTAGTTTTTAGGGTTTATGATGGAAACTCCGTTTCCCTCTCGATCGAAGTAGATATATATATATAAACTATATTCTGTGAAGGGCTCGGTTTGAGAAGTTTTTGGGCTCGGGTTTGCTTATCGTGTTGTGGGGTTTAATAGTCGGCGGTGCTGGGGTTTAATACAGCTCGGTTATGGGGGGGTTTGGTGTTCAGCTGTTCAGCTGTGGGCCATTATATTCGGGCTGTACAAATATCATTCATGGGTTTTTATTTCATTCCACAATCAAAAGTTTTTGTATAAATGGCTCTATAAGGTTGGCCATGATATATGCGACCAAGTGAAGTATGGTGGGCACGTGAAGCTCATAGCTGATGGCAACCAACTACAACATGACTAAGCTGATGTATGATTGCATGCATACAAGTTGTTGCAGCAACTTGCAACTTAATATATTAAAATGAATTGAATTGAATTTCATTTCAATTCAGTTCAAACATTCATTTCATTTCAATTCAATTCAATTCACTACTATACTATATAATCATAATAATAACAGAGGCCACCACCATTTGCACTTGTTGTTTTAGGCAGTGGTACAAGTCATATTTGGAGGGCAGAGTGTTTGTTGTGTACATAATTTCTTTTCTTTTCCTGTTGAAAGTGACAACCTCCTGTTAGCTGGTAGGATTTGGGCCAACTCAAAGAGATTGCAACCGGGTTCAGCTGTTTAGGGCCGGGTCTGGGCTTTTCTATTTCTCTTCTTATTTACCACTAATATATATACATATATATATATATATATATATATATATATATATATATATATATATATATATATATATTTTATATATATATATATACATATTCATATATATATATATACACCTACGTATACATTTATATATACGTCCTTATTTATATAAATACACACACACATATATAATTATATATTTTATTTATACATATTTAATATATTTAGAATTTACCCATACAGAATTCACATATATCTATGTATATTTACTTATTATATGAATATGTGTATTTCCATACACATACACAATTAGTACATATATATTTTTTTATATATACATGCACATACACATATATATAATTTATATACGCATAAAATATAAACCACATTATAACAATTTAAGGTGATAATTATTAAAAATCTAAAAATTACCATTTAATTAAAATAAGTAAAATAGATTATTTCAAAATTCTGGGAAGGGGGAGCTACAAATCTACCCACCTTAAAATAATTTCGTCCTCGAAATTCTAATTTATAACTATTCCTTAAATTCAAAGGAAATATACCATTCCTTTAATCTCTTCGAATTTTTTAATTCCTCAAAACAGTTTATATCCTCCTCCTAACCATTTTGTAACTATGAAACTCCGAGGACTTCTACCCACCTTTGGTCACACTACTCCCTCAACTCTATGTCACTAAAACTTTATAATCCTCCAACTACTTGCTAAAATTTCTACAAATAGAGATCTACTGCTTATGACCTCTATAATCTTTCTCTATCTATCAAACAACCCAAATTCTGACAAGCAACAAATTTACACAAGCAGCTAAGAATTATTTCTAAATTCTAATAAGCGTGACCATTCGTCACTCTATAATGGGGAGGACAGAAAGATAAGGAAAAATAATCGAGGGAGGATAAGAAGTTTCTAGATCGGTAGAGAGTATCCAATGATACAGACAGAAGGAAAGTTTATGAACCACTGCCTTAGTCGCTAGGTCGGGCTACTATAGTTCAGTCACTTGCTACGTCGAAGAACCCTTCGTTACTTAGAGTGGCCTGCCGTCCGTGCAATACGGAAGTCTCGTTCTCGAAATTCCAATTCAAACAAGGTTCCATAACGGAACGGAATTGAGAAGTCAAGATTGTGGTCTTAATGAGTTCTCTACCTGGACATCAGTCGTTAGTTGGGTGAACATTGGATTCCAATCTATATGGACTAGACAAGATCCCAAGATAAGCCTATTACTACTAGGTTAGGATAACCTAGAATAGGTTTTCCCCCAAGTGGTTGAGCTATTTATCAGGCAGGTTGGTTAGCTAGGTCCCTAAAGTCCAAAAATGCGCCTTTAGTGACTTTTGTGTTTACGTGGCACGAGAAGACACCATTGAGTGGCACACTAGTGACATTTGCACAGGGGGCTCGAGTCGATCACAACCATATATTGGGTTGAAGGATTCGAGTCGAAGTTGAGTCCCTAATCATAATCGAAAAGTTTACCGGTACCATGGTAAGGGTTATAGTTAGTCCTTTCTACCTGAAAGTCGTACCATAAAAATAGAGTACAAGGGGACGTGTTTGAGTGGAACATGATATACCTAGATGAAGGTGGACTCGTCTAGATCTTACATATGAAATTGGTTGGGAGGTAACAACTGGTCTCGTGCTCTGAATATTAATGACACGATCGGGGACACAAAATGAACTAAATGAGAAGTGGGAGTCCAAAGGCACTAATCATCACCCCAGTAGAAAATTATTCTAGTCAATCGGTAATCTTCATATACTCCCAAAAATTTAGGAGGCTTATAGTCTACCCACCTTAAAAATAGGACATAGTCTTAGGAATAATGAGGTCAAAAGAATTTCAAAGTCCGGATACTGTACCCCGACTCTTTTTGATAAAGAATGAGGCACGGCGTAACGGAATACGGTTGATATAAGTCAAGTCAAGGGTCGTTCCTCAAGAGTTTGAAACGAGTACGTGTGCAATGACACATGGTCGATAAAATAGAATGACCTACTCGTCCACAGTATACATGAGTTGTCGACGGGGTAACCAACTCTAAGGCACATCATATGAAAGGATTTCTAACAACTGAGTCATAAATTTCTATTGGGGTCAAACCTGTCGGACTAGTATCACAAGGGTTCTAGTTGAAGCAAGCTTCAAACAAAAGATTAGAGGCTCACAATATTTGGTCTCTGGAGAATAGGTAGCCTCCTAGGTTGGCATTCCGACTAAGGGTAAAACCCTCATCATTCTCAAATTCAGATGGCTTGAAAGTCCCGATAACAGTTTGAGGGTTGATGGAAGAATGGGTAACTCAATCACATGACTGGCCGATGGTAGCTACACTTGTGCCTACCATGATCATAGCCATGGGAATACTCTGTATCTTTCTACCAATTACGAGTTTCTGTCTTTCCAAATCAGTGAAAGACAAAAAATAATAAAGAGTTCATGAAAGATGTTACTGAATACAATCACGTGATTCAAGGCGAACGTATAATTCAAGAGAAATTGTCAAGCATTCGCGGATGAGATCATAGATATCTCGATATCTCAATCCACGTAGGATAATTAAATGAAGTGCGAACCAAATGCATCATGGTTGATCAGACCATAATACACTGATTCTGATTAGACAATATGTTAGTGGGCGTCCCCAATAAACATATGTCTTGGATCAAGCTCGATAAAAGAGTGAGCTTGCAAAACTAGGCTGTTATAACAACATTGGTCAAAATAGACAAATTGCAAGTACGTGAGATTTTTGAAAAGAGGCACAAGTAGTTCGAGTTTAGAGAATCAAAACTTCACCTGGTGTTCTTGCTTCTATAGACATCCCACTATCCTCTTATCCTTAAGGCCTTGGTCGACAAATGGTTTATGGACTTCTGAATTCTATATTCTAGGTAAACCTATTAGTGTCAGTCAATTTCCTCGCCAATACGTCATAAGGACTACGGAAGGCTAGGCCGGGAGACATGTTATCCAGCTTACAAAACTTCCACTAATATTGGCCTTAGATCTTATGGGACATAGATGGCATTGTTCTATCCTCTATAGTACCTTAAACTTGTAATCACGTCTGAAATCATTTCACTGAGGATTATGCCTCGTCCGTTTACTCGGGCGATGGTAAAACTCTTGGTTCTGTGATTCAGATGTGATATGCTATCAGTTACTCTACCTTATCTCGACACCCGGGTAACTATGATCAAAGAGGACCACTAGCCATAGTTTTAGGAATATTCTATAACCTATATTTTCTTAGACTAATTTCAATTCTGGGAGTCGTGTCTCGCCAGTGCGCTGCTGGCTGCAGTGAACCCATAGTCTCCATAATTCAAATAAATAGCGATAGTGCGCTGCTGTCCTGCTATTATGAGTTAACTAACATTCTTCTAACTATATCTGTACAAATTCCTGAGCTTCTAGAGTTTCAAACAAGTTGACCATGAAATAGAGCGTAAGCATTTGTCCTATTAGCCACAACCTTTAAAATAACAGATTGCACGGGGAGGAACAACCTGAAGACAAAGAACTACAACATTCTGGTATCTCTTTCATGTGTATTCGAGCCATGGAAGAAATTTTTTTTTTGGATCAGTCTACCTCGGGATTCGCATTTGAATAACCGAATCAGGAATTTTAACTATTCCCTTATGGCAAAATAGGATTTTAAATGGGCAATTCGGACTAAGATATGAGGATGATATCTAAAAAGGCAAGGAGAAGGAATCGAATAATTTATCAAGGTTAGATCATTAATCCTGGGAAGCTCGGTCTCACCAAGTGAATAATCTATCCACATTGGATCATAACGTCATACCAAGAGGTAATAATGTACTTATGGAGATATGACAACTATTAAAATCAATAACCCTCATCTACATTGCATGGCCTAGACTACCCATAGGTAAATTTTGTATAAGGGACTCCTAGTCCTAGTCATTCTCTTAAATTAAACTAATTCTAATTCATGAATGAGCATTTTCGAATCGCAGGCTCGCAATAGTACAACTAACTTAAGTACTATCACGAGTTCACATGATTTGCGAATCCTGACCTGTATGGGCCACCAATAAAACTTGTCACGACCCGTACCCATTTTTTTTTACGGATACGAGACGTGTCCAAGCCAGCCTACGCCGTAGTGTCGGCGGTAGAACGCTGTCACGGCCATGAAGATCAAAATCATAAATAATGCTCATTCACATAATTAATTTAACTTACAATGAATCACAAGTTTTACATTTATAGAAAAATATAAACTTGTACAAATAAAAGAATGACTATAACTCAACTATCTAGCTAGTCTCTAGGCTTTTGTCTGTAAGTATTCTCATCACTCCCCAAGCTAAGTGAATCCATGGCTAACCTGAAAATGTTGGTTTCCAGTCAGGAATAGAACGAGCACAATTCACTGAATGCAATTTCAAATAAAGAAAATGACTATAAGACAAAGGTTAGACATCAATCATGAGTTTTGAAAATAATAGTAAGGCCGTAAGAAAAATCAATAATAATAAATAGACCAATATACTTTTCCACCGTTAGAAGTACCTTTGATATGTGATTAGTCTGGGGTACTACACCGCACGGTCTACGAGGTCTACTTGCATGAAAAGTAAGCACGGTCTACAATGTCTACTTGTAAAAAATAAACACGGGCTATACTACTTGCAGAAAATAAACACGGGCTACACTACTTGCAGAAAATAAACACGGGCTATACTACTTGCAGAAAATAAATACGGGCTACAATGTCTAACATGGGCTTTGGTCATATCACATATCTTTGGTACTTCTCATTCCCGACTCAACAAGTTATACTAGAACATAATCACATAACCAATGGCCAATCAATAAAATATAGTGAAAATCAATATCGAAATGCAGACAATAAACTGTACTCGCCTGGGGTCCTCTGCTGGTGAAACCGACAATCTGAACCACTCAATGTGCCACAATAGTCAAAACCTGTACAACAGTCTCCGGAAGCTGAAATAACCATTACCAATGTTCTCAGAAGAGTCAAAATAGCTAGGATTGCCTGTCCTTGCGTCCAATTCTGGACACAGGGGCAAAACGGTAATTTTGGGCAAAAACGATATCCGCCGTTGGATTCGCTTTGCACCGAAAAGCGTGCCAGAGTCAATGGTCTTTAAAGTCGTCAAACTACATGTCTATGGATCCAGTTTTCCGATACGAACCCAACCGTATGTCCAGAGTTGGATTCCGGCGGGCCGTGCACAAAATCGCCCGTTGAGTGGAATCGCGGGGCCCGCAAAACGGTAATTTTATCAATAGTCTCAGAATCGGACCAAACTTGGCATACAGGACCAGAAAAACGATACGGTCCTGCTGGCGCAAGTTTCATCTTGATCTGATGAACGTGCACAAAGTAATTGGAGAATTTACAAAGTACACGATACAGTAAATTTCGACGGATACGTATCAAATTCGTCGCGCACACGCGACCAATTTGAATTCCGTCAAAGCCCACACGACCACGAAGCCGTTATGCAGCTTTCGATACCTACGGTGCGTGACCACGTCATCCGGTTTGGCGGGACGCACGCCGTGTGGAGCGTTTTCTATGTTTTCTATATTTTTGAAAAAAATAGGTTTTTGCTGAACTTTAGAATCGAATATCTTTTTATATACTTGATTAAATCCGAATCTACGAGAAGGGTTATGATGCCCTATATGTTGTGTAAAAGATTGTTCAAATAGTTTTCTAAAATTCTTATCATACAAATCATAAAATGCCTTGAAAGTAGGGTTTCCAGGACAGTCTAAACATCCAGAAATCGGGTTTTTCCTCGATTTGGATCTCGATTTCCATCGCACGTGGTGAAATTCGAATAAAACTAATTAAAAGGATTACGAGATGGTAGGTTTGCCTTCATACCTTAAAATATGGTTTGCGAAACGGGCGAGTGTGCAGGGAGAGACGGCATCGCGAAGTGACTCGCGATTGCTGCACCACTGTCGCTGTCCTCTGCTCCTTGCGCGCGGCTCGAGCGCTGCTGCTGGCCGGCCTGTGGCCATGCGGCGGCGCGCCGATGGCGGGTGGGTCGCCCATGGAGAGGTGGTGGTGGCGTGGGTGTTTTCACGGATTAGTTTTTAGGGTTTATGATGGAAACTCCACTTCCCTCTCGATCGAAGTAGATATATATATATATAAACTATATTCTGTGAAGGGCTCTGTTTGAGAAGTTTTTGGGCTCGGGTTTGCTTAACGTGTTGTGGGGTTTAATAGTCGGCGGTGCTGGGGTTTAATACAGCTCGGTTATGGGAGGGGGTTTGGTGTTCAGCTGTGGGCCATTATATTCGGGATGTACAAATATCATTCATGGGTTTTTATTTCATTCCACAATCAAAAGTTTTTATATAAATGGCTCTATAAGGTTGGCCATGATATATGCGACCAAGTGAAGTATGGTGGGCACGTGAAGCTCATAGCTGATGGCAACCAACTACAACTTGACTAAGCTGATGTATGATTGCATGCATACAAGTTGTTGCAGCAACTTGCAACTTAATATATTGAAATGAATTGAATTGAATTTCATTTCAATTCAGTTCAAACATTCATTTCATTTCAATTCAATTCAATTCACTACTATACTATATAATCATAATAATAACAGAGGCCACCACCATTTGCACTTGTTGTTTTAGGCAGTGGTACAAGTCATATTTGGAGGGCAGAGTGTTTGTTGTGTACATAATTTCTTTTCTTTTCCTGGTGAAAGTGACAACCTCCTGTTAGCTGGTAGGATTTGGGCCAACTCAAAGAGATTGCAACCGGGTTCAGCTGTTTAGGGCCGGGTCTGGGCTTTTCTATTTCTCTTCTTATTTACCACTAATATATATACATATATATATATATATATATATATATATATATATATATATATATATATATATACATATTCATATATATATATACACCTACGTATACATTTATATATACGTCCTTATTTATATAAATACACACACACATATATAATTATATATTTTATTTATACATATTTAATATATTTAGAATTTACCCATACAGAATTCACATATATCTATGTATATTTACTTATTATATGAATATGTGTATCTCCATACACATACACAATTAGTACATATATATTTTTTTATATATACATGCACATACACATATATATAATTTATATACGCATAAAATATAAACCACATTATAACAATTTAAGGTGATAATTATTAAAAATCTAAAAATTACCATTTAATTAAAATAAGTAAAATAGATTATTTTAAAATTCCGGGAAGGGGAGCTACACGGACTAACTTGATAGTCTTGTTCTTGAGTATCTTCTCTCTTCGGTCCAATATGGATACGGGTCTCTCCTCATACGAAAGGTTGGTACCAACAACCAACTCCAAATGATCAAGGACATGACTCGAATCCGGGATATACTATCGTAATTGGGATACATGGAAGACATCATGCACCTCACGTAGCGACGGTGGAAGAGCGAGACGATAGGACATATCTCCTACTCGCTTCAAGATGTCAAACGGCCCTATATACCTAGGACTAAGCTTTTCCCGCACGCCCAAATGAATGACGCCACGGGTAGGCGAGATCCTAAGGAATACATGGTCGCCGATAGAAAATTCAAGGAAACGTCGATGGAAATTGGCCCAATGACGCTGGCGATCTTGTGCAACTCGAAGATGATCTCTAACTTGTCTGACCACCTCAACAGTCCGTGTTACCATCTCTGGTCCAAGCATTTGCCTCTCACCGATATCATCCCAAGCCAAGGAAGATCTGCACTTTCTGCCGTACAAGGCTTCAAAGGGGGCCATCTGGATACTGGCCTGGAAGCTGTTGTTATAGGAGAACTCTAGGAGATGCAGGTTATCTTCCCACCAACCACCGAAGTCGAGTGTACATGACCGTAACATATCTTCAAGAGTCTGGATCGTGTGTTCTGACTGACCATCTGTCTGCGGATGGTAGACTGAACTGAACTTGAGACGAGTCCCCAAACTTTTCTGAAGACTCCGCCAAAAGTGCGAGGTGAATCTTGAATCTCTGTCGGATACAATACTGACCGGTACTCTATGCAATCTGACTATCTGCCTGAGGTACATCTCTGCAAGCTGATCCGTCAACTGACCGACTCTGAAAGGGATAAAATGAGCTACCTTCGTGAGTCTGTCGACTATAACCCAGATAGCATCTCTCCCAGCTGGGGATCTAGGTAATCCAGTCATAAAATCCATGGTAATGTGCTTTCATTTCCATTCTGGGATCGGTAAAGGTTGAAGAAGTCCAGCTGGTCTCTGATGTTCGGCTAAAACTTGCTGACAAACCAAACAACGAGAGACAAACCGGGCTATCTCCCTCTTCATACCATTCCACCAAAAATGCTGTCGAATATCTCGGTACATCTTCGTACCACTAGGGTGAATCGAATACTGAGAACTATGAGCTTCTGTCATGATCTCCTGTCTGATATCTCCACTGGGTACGCAAAGACGTCTCCCATGTCGGAGTGTACCATCTTCATGAATACATAGCTCTAGTCTCCGCCTTGCTACACATTCTGTCCTAAGCCGCTGAAGCTTAGAATCCACTGACTGAGCTAACTTGATCCACTCAACTATACTGGACTGAACTTGCATACTAGCCATCAATGTCACACTGGAAGGAAGAACAACATCAATACCCATTTTCTGAAGATATGCCAACAACTCAGGCTGTGCTATTAGAAAATAAACTCCGGCTCTCCTGTTCAATGCATCTGCAACAACGTTGGCCTTCCCAGGATGATACTGCAAGTTGATGTCATAATCCACAAGTAGCTCTAGCCATCTTCTCTGACGCATGTTGAGATCCTTCTGGGTAAACACATACTTAAGACTCTTGTGGTCGGTGAAAATCTGTACCCGATCTCCATATAGATAACGCCTCCACAACTTCAATACAAAAACTACTACTGCTAACTCCAAGTCATGGATAGGATAATTTCTCTCATGGTCACGAAGCTGACGTGACGCATAAGCGACTACCTTACCATGATGCATCAAGACACATCCCAATCCTCTGCCTGAAGCATCACAATAAACTGAAAATCCTCCAGTCCCATCGGGAAGAGTGAGAATGGGGGCCGTCATCAATGTCTGCTTTAACTTTTCAAATGAACTCTGACACTCTGCTGTCCAAGAAAACTTTACATCCTTACGGGTCAACTGCGTCAATGGCACTAAAATCTGAGCAAAGTCTGACACAAACCGACAGTAATAACCGGCCAATCCAAGGAAACTTTGAACTTCTGCGACAGTGCTAGGTACTAGCCATGTCTATATGGCAACTATCTTCTGGGGGTCCACTTCTACTCCACCTCTGGTGATGATGTGACCTAAGTACGAGATACAATCCAACCAAAACTCGTATTTACTGAACTTCGCATACAACTGGTGCTCCCTAAGAGTCTGAAGAACTACACGGAGATGCTGCTCATGCTCTGTTTCATTCTTGCTATATACTAAGATGTCGTCTATAAACACTATTACGAACTGGTCCAAATAGGGCATGAAGATACGATTCATGAGGTCCATGAATACGGCCGGTACATTGGTCGCTCCAAATGGCATAACAAGGAACTTCCAATGTCCATACCTCGATCTGAATGCTGTCTCCGGGATGTCCTGCTCTCTAACTCTGATTTGATGGTACCATAACCGTAAGTCAATCTTCAAGAATACTGCCGCTCCCTTGAGTTGATCAAATAAGTCATCTATCCTTGGTAGAGGATATCTGTTCTTGATTGTTACAGAGTTCAAGGTACGATAATCAACACATAATCTAGATGTACCATCCTTCTTTTTCATAAGAAGCATCGGGGCTCTCCAAGGTGATCTGCTAGTACGAATAAAGCCTTGGTTCTAAGTTTTTTAATCATCTTGTACAAGATCTCCAACTGTGAAGGCGCCATCCTATAGACCCTCTCTGACACTGGTGCTGATCCAGGAATCAAATCAATGGTGAACTCGATCTCTCTCTCTGGGGCCATGCCTGGAAGCTCTTCGGGAAATACGTCAGGAAACTCTTCTACAACTCTGGGAAACTGAACTGCTGCTACTGCTATCCGCAATGCTGGGGAAGAAGGTTCTACTCTGCCTCGGAGAAATGAAAACTCTGGCTCACCAGGAATACTAAAAATAATCTTGCCGATGTGGCAATCTATTCTAGCATACTGGTCCACTACCAGAATAAGTCGTTTTAGCGACGCCTAAAGACATCGCTAAAACGACAAATTTTGTTACTAAAAATATTTACCGACGCAAATACCGACGTTTTGGACTTGTCGCGGAAACGTAAGTCGCTGATCTTTAAAACGTCGTCGAACGTCGCAAGTACCGACGTTTACCGACGTATATATACGTCGGTATATTACCGATGTCTACCGTCGTGTCGTCGGTGTATTAGCGACGTGTTTAAAGTCGTTATACGTCGGTAAAATCCTGGGAATTTACCGACGTTTACCGTCGTGTCGTCGGTGGATTAGCGATGTGTTTAAAGTCGCTACACGTCGGTAAAATCCTGGGAATTTACCGACGTTTACCATCGTTTAAAATGTCACTAAATGTCGGTAATTCTTGGGATTATTACCAACGTTCACCGACGTTTACCGCCGTTCTCCGACGTATAAGGACGTCGGTAAACGTCGGTACCCTGGAAAATTTTGCAGATTTACTGACGTTTACCGACGCAAACGTACGTTGGTGGACGTCGATAAACGTCGGTAAATCTACAAAAAAAATACAGAATGTCCTTTTCTCCCTGCAGTTTAAAAAGATAACCATAAAGACACAGTATAACAGATATCCTTCTCTCCCTGGATTTGCCGACCCCTTCGGTGGAACACTCAACACCGGTAAACGTAAACCACAGAAGCACATTAACATCCAATTGAAACAAATAATAACATAAACAATCGTATAACACAATGTAGCAGGCAACAAATAAAATAGGATCCAACAAATAGAATAGGATCCAACAAATAGAATAGGCACAACCAACAAGTATCCAAATAACCAAGTCTACACCAAATAACAAAGTCTACAACCAAATAACCAAAGTCTACACACAACCAACAAATAGAATAGGATCCAAACATCCAAGTCTACCCAACCAACAAATATCCAAGTCACAAACAAAGGATCAAACAAACACAAACAAACAGTCCTAACTAGGACTACTAGGGATCTGGTGCAGGAGGGGCACCGCCGCGACGAAGGGATAAGAACAACTCATGCTCCTCAATTGAAATCGATACCGATGGAGCAGGCAGTGACGTCGGTGTAGTCGGTGTCAAAGAAGAAGGCGGTGGAGGCGGCGGAGTCGACGACAATGAAGGCGCACCCGGAGGACCAGCACGCTCCAACGCTGTAAGTCGCTGGTGGTATGAATCCATGATAGATAATATTCTATCACTGCTCTAGACTATCGAATCCTGCGCCAATCTTAGCCTCTCGGCCATAGACACCTGTCCTATCTGCAGCTCCGTCACCGTGCGCTCTAACCCTCCAACGCTGCGCTCTGTTCTCTCAGTCGTCTCCATGAGCTCCATAATGCCGCGGTCGAGTGCATCCAATCGTGCTAGCAGTACAGGATCGTCCGTAGGGTGCTGAGACTGCTCCTTGATCCGTCGTAGCAGGTCGTCACGGAGAGACTCCATCATCTGGTGGACTCGGGCAGACTCCTGGGACGGCTGTGGACCATGTACACTAGCAGGAGATGCCCTAGAGGACTGGATCGCAACTAGGGCGCCATAGGATCCCGTACCGTAGTACGTACCCCTACGGAGTCCACCAGCGGCGGTCATCCACAGCTCGTCCGCCGACGGAGCTTGAGTGGGCTGCGAGGAAGTACCGGCCTCTCCTGCATTAGGTGCACTAGCAGCCGCCCGTTCCCGCAGCCTCTGATACTCGACCTAGAAAGTATGGATAGTACTCTATAATTTCTAATTTCTAGTTAATGTACTTATTATTACTAACTACATGAATATTTATTTGCATCATATTTACTAAGTTATATTAAAATTGATACAAAGTATTAAATTAAGATAACGTATTGTAATACTTACATAGGTCTGCTCGGCCCTCTCGTCAATAAGGTCTTCGCCCTTCCGATAGGTGGCTAGGAAGACGGTCACCATGTCGAGTTACCGACCTTCCTTACCTGTAATTAAATATATTATCTTATTAATAATTTATCAGATTTGCATTAAAATAATATTTCTAAAAGAGAAAGATATACCAGACGACGGAAATGTTCTGTCATCGGTATCGACCCACCGCACCACTTCGAGGCATGTTGTCTAGCTGCCTTGGCCTTCTGCGACTTCTCCTTGTACCTTGGCTCATCGAATCGAGCCTTCATCGCATTCCACTGATCAGGGGTGATCCAACCTTGGATCGGCTTTCCGGCACGATCACGATCCTTCTGATCATTAATAGCGTCGCGGATCAGCTTGGCAGCGACGGCAGGAAACATCCCCTCGATAAGCTCGACCCGGTTCGGTGGATAAAAAAATATATCCTAGAAGAGCGTAAACCAAATATTTATCAGTTATATATAATATAAATTAATTATATGATTCATATTAAAAGCAAATCTATTTTAACCTTGAAGCGCGTAAACCAGTAGTTCTTTCTTTCGTCTGGAGCATTAGAGTAGTTAATCCATGCACCACCATAATTATGTCTCAGCATGTGGCCTAGGCATCTCTGTACCTCTGGGGGATGATATCTATATAGACATATTATATTCATAAAAAAAGTTAATTTATGATAAAAATAGAAAAAAATTATAAACCAAAACACCTACTTTGTTCCGTCGGCCTAGATCTTCGTCCTCCTCTCCTTCGGAGGTGCGCATGCATCATCTGCATGATGCTGGTCGGCCGTCGGTGCGTCCTCTTCGGCCGTCGGTGCAGCCTCCGCCATCTGCTCATCCGTCTCTATCGTCGTATCAGCAGCAGAAATGCTAGACGGGCAAGCACTCTCAACAGGCCTGGAACTACTCGTCCCAGGAGATATGCCACATGACGTCGTCCCAGCAGGCCCAGCTACTGTCCGATATAGAGGAGTAATCGGCGACGAGGATCCAGAGCCGGTACCAGTAGGAGGTACCGAAGGAAAACTCCATCCTCTAGCAGTACCTGTAGGAAGTACCGGAGGATCATGACCTCGTCGTCCCCCTCGGAACGATCCGCGATGACCTGCCATACCTGATAACAGCATATGATAATACAACAAATAATAGAGACTAGAAATATGAAAGTACAATAAATAATAGAGACTAGAAATATAAAAGTACAACAAAGACAAGATAATAATCAAGACAACATATGATGATACATTCTACAATAAACATCTAAGTCCAGATAATATATTCTAGAAGAAACATCTAAGTTCAGATAAGTATATCTCTCTCAATCATCTTCAGAATAATTATCTTGTTCGTCTTCCTCGACCTCATCTTCCTCTTCCTCCTCATCTTCACTTTCATCTTCGCCTTCGTCTTCCTCTTCGGATAATTCTACATCTTCTACATTATGTGTTATGTAATGCGTAACTTTCGTGGAGTCCACATCGACAATATTGGTTACAAGAGGTAGCTCGTCCTCCTGGTAAGCTTTTTCGTCAACATAAAAAGTATCTCTAGCTTTAGTCTTGTATACTGCCCACCAGTCAGACTTCGTTGCTCCCCGTCTCGGATAAGCTGTGAAGTACACAAGCTGAGCCTGAGTTGCTAGGACAAACGGTTCGTAGCCTTGATATCTACGCTTGTAGTTTATATCCACAAGACCATGCTTGTCAATTTTCCAACCTTGATTTTCAATCGGATCGAACCATTCATACTTGAACAATACGATCTTTGCAGGTTCTCTGCCATTATTATATGACAACTCCACAATCTCTCGCAAGATGCCAAAGAAATCATTTTCTGGATCGACGTCTTTGTAGTTCGAAGACTTGATACACAAACAACTGTTTTTCGTGGAATCAAGATCCAGGAAGCTGTCTCTGATCGGAGCATTTGTCGACTTGAACCGAAAGCCATTGACACAGTAACTTGGCTATATTTTAACAAAAGTAAGTGGTCCCTTGGCAAGAGTTCTAATTAATTCAATCTCGGGTAAAATTAGACGATCGACCTGAATATCAAAGAAGAGATAATAAGCTATTTATTGCGCAGTTGCATTAGAAGAGGCCAGTAATTTCCGAGCTACTTACATATTCGCTCAACCAAAAAGGAAAATGACGTCTCATTTCTTGTTATAATGCTTCGTCTGTTAGGTAGGGTCTAACCAGCCTCAACTCATCATTATATGTGCTAAAAAATAATGAAGCAACCGCCGATTAGTACAATAATATTAGCTTATACTATTACATTGAGATGACGTAAACTCATCATTCCTTACTTACCCCTCTAGCTTCTTTACTTCATCCTCGTCGCAATTGAGTAATATATACAACTGAGCAGCCCTTAGCTCTTCGTCATTCAAATATCTCTTTTTTATTTTCTCCGAAGGCTTTCCGGACGTATTGAATACTTTCAGTATTCCATCATTAAATTCTTGATATCCGTCGTCGTTTCTCGGAGCCCTCCTTCTATTCGTAGGAATATGAGGTTTGAAATAGGAGGAGCAGAAATTTGTAATCTTTTCGAGAATATAGGCTTCACAAATAGAACCCTCGACCCAATCCTTATTTTTTACCTTTCTTTTTAGGTGATTCAAATATCGCTCGAATGGGTACATCCATCGATATTCGACGGGTCCACCAACACGTGCCTCGTAGGAAAGATGAATCGGCAAATGCCCCATAGAGTCGAGGAATCCAGGAGGAAACACCCTCTCTAGCTTGCACAGTGTTACCACAATGTCCTTTTCTTGCTTTTCTAGACGATCAACGAGCAATTTCTTAGAAAAAAGGTCCCTGAAGAATATGCTAAGCTCCGTCAATGGATCCCAAACTGCCTGCGGTAAGAATTTCTGAAATGCAATCGAAATTATCCGCTCCATGAATACGTGACAATCATGGCTCTTCATAACTGTCAGTTTGTTCTCCTTGAGGTCGACGCATCTTCTCAAGTTTAAAATATACCCATCTGAAAATTTTAGACCTTGAATCCACCTACGAAGCCTCACTTTATCCTCCTTCTCCAGTGAAAAAATTGCCTTAGGCTGCTTCAACTTCCCATTCCCGTCCTCTATCAAATGCAATGCAGGACGTCTACATATTTTTTCCAAGTCCAATCTAGCCTTTGGATTGTCTTTCGTCTTCCCCTTTACGTCCATTACAGTATTAATTATGTTGTCAAACACATTCTTCTTAATATGCATGACATCAAGGTTATGTCTAATCAGATTGGTGCTCCAATATGGAAGATCCCAGAATATACTCCTCTTCGTCCAGTTATGAGTGCGACCAAATCCGTCACACTTGTAGCCCGTAGCAGGCTGCTCAATAGCTCTTGGTAAATCTTTTACCTCTTCCCATATCGTGTATCTGGGCCACCTTGGTGGAGGATTAGCCTTCTCCACAACGCCAGCACGAAAAGTATTTCTGTTCCTCCGGTACGGATGATCCTTCGGCATGAATTATCGATAACAATCGAAGAAGCACGGTTTACCTTCGTGTTTCAAACGGAAAGCCTTAGTGCTGTCTATGCAATACGGACATAAAAGACGACCATGCGTGCTCCATCCAGATAACATTCCATAGGCCGGAAAGTCGTTGATGGTCCACATAAGTACTGCCCACATCTGGAAATTTTGTTTTCTAGATACATCGTATGTATTGGAATCTACTTTCCACAGATGATTCAACTCATCAATCAATGGCTGTAAATACACATCGATGTTCCTTTTCGGATTGTTCGGACCTGGGATAATAACGGTGAGGAACATATACGGAGTTTTCATGCACATCCAAGGCGGTAGATTGTACGGGGTGACGATCACAGGCCAACACGAATACTGGGATCCCGAAAGTCCGAATGGGGTAAAACCGTCAGAGCAGAGACCCAATCTGACATTACGCAGATCAGAAGCAAAATCTGGATACTCTCGATCAAAGTGCTTCCATACTTCTCCATCAGATGGATGATCCAACACTCCTTCGGTATGTTCCCGCTTATGCCAACTCATGTTTTTCGCATTTTACTTCACCATAAACAACCGCTGCAACCGCGGCGTCAACGGCAAGTAGTGCATCAAAGAGGTAGGCTTCCTGGCACCGATAGACTTTCCTCTACCACATGCCTTGTAGCGATCGACACCACAAAATCTGCAGGCGTCTTCATTCTTGTCGTCTTTGTAGTACAATATGCACCCGTTAAGACAGGCATCGATTTTTTTATATCCCATCCAGAGCGATCTAACCATCCTCTTAGGAGAAGTCTTTAGGCAACTTCGCACCCTCAGGCAATATTTCTATAAGCAACTCCATAAGACGGTTGTAGCAATCTTGTGACATGTTAAAATCGGACTTGATGCTCAACAATCTTGTAACCACCTCCAACGGTGAATGATCCTCACAACTAGGATATAATGGAGTCCTTGCATTCTCCAACAACTCTATAAACTGTGCAGCATCGAGGTTCGGTGCCTCCTCAGGTGCATCATGATCATCCGGATCGAAACTAGGCCCGGCCGCGTCAAAAACCATGTTCACTAACCCATCGTCATAAGGAGTGTTGTTGTGGACATCCACATAAGGCTCATACTCCGATGCTAAAGACACAAGTTCTCCATGCTCGCTCCACTGATAGTAATTCGGCGTGAAACCCTTCGAGTATAAATGATACGTGATATCCACTTCTGGATGATATTTCAAGTTGTGACATCTCACACACGGACACTTAATTTTGGTACCGTCCATGTACTGAGGGAACGCCTTGGCAAACTGCAGGAACTGGTGTACACCCTCTATGAATTCATCCCGCATACCGCACATGTCATCAGGATGACGGTTGTACATCCAAGTATGATTCTGCAGATAGTAATTCAGCTCCATATCTATTTGAGGATAATTCTGTAAGATAGATACAAGCACATCATTGAAAGACTTGTAAAAGTAATATGCGTATTAAGCATGACTAAACATTGAAATAGATACTAAAAATACAGTAGGTAGACAAGTATGTACATCATGGTTCTCCCTCTATATATCCTTCTCTCAACTACTCTATACTCTAACTGTTACTCCTTGCTCTTAGATACATCCACAAACCCTTTGACACCTACTTAAATATACACAATGGTTCACCCTCTCCCATCTCAAGCCTAACCCTGTCCCTAGTGTACTACTATATACTAGTCTAAACTCTCCCTCCTCTCCAAATACCTGGTACTAGTTAACCCTCCCCCTTTCTCCCACTAGCACACACATACATAAACATGATGTATACAACCACACCATAGTTCCCAGGTTCTTTTAACCTAACTTTCCAGTTGGTACTAACCTCAATAGAACAAACACTCTTACAGCTCAAAATACTAACACATGCTCACGCCTTACTCTTGTGACACTCCCTTTCAAACACAAATACACACCTATATGTTCCCTTACACATGTTGCCATGTTACCTGTAAAAATAGGAAACCCTTGTTGTCTAAAATAAGACACAAGTCCCTGCTACCAAATGCTACTGCTATATTCCAACAACAAACCTTGCTGCCTCCAACCAAATCAAGCCAAGCCAATGCAATGTAAGGTGAAATACATATGTGTATTTTCGTATTAATTTGGATTTGGATGACCATGATTGGGCTGGGCTAATAAGGGTTTTCATATCTTAATTATGTTTTTCTTGGCCTATTTATGAAGGATAAGGGAATGTCATCTATGTGTTTTCATTGAGAAGATTCAAGGAGATAGCCTACCAATTCTACAAAGAGAACCATACTGTAGAACTCACACTTTAAGACAATAGATGAAGGAAGACTTGTATGGAGGAACGTCTACTTTATTCATAGAGTTGTCATAGGGTGTTGAGCGATGCCATTTTATTCTTTTCTTCTTCTTCTTCTTAGGATTTTTGAGTATTGGATCTTGAGACAAATGATCCAACAAATATTGTAATTCATCTTGTATTAATCAATTAATATATACTAGAATTTTTTCTGGTGACAAAGTCACCATAAAATACCATTTTCTTTTTGTCTTGATTCTTGCATAGTGGTTTGTTATTTTCCAAGTAGGTATTGCTATCATTTTTTGCAATGCAGCGATCCTTAAAATCTTCGACCATTGGGGATATTGGTAAACTAATATACCTAGATTACCCAAAAGTGCACTTGTGAACTAGGATAAAATAATTAGTTGTGTACTAAACGTCTCTAAGTGTAGGAATATTACAAGATGAAACAATGTATCAAACACTATATCGAAACCCAAACCCAATATGCAAATCCAAATCAATACAAAAATACACAAGTGTAAGTAGGAGATTAAGTGTACAGAGGTGAAATACATATATATACATGCTTGGGGGTGTCCACGTGTCCAACAAATGGACACAAAGTATCCAAAACCTTACGAACATAGTGTATCAGTGAACACATGGTCGTAATGTGTCTTCGTATCGATTTTGGACACGAAAAACACCTTAATTAGGGCTAGGGTTTACCTTTAGAGGAGCTCGCGGTGATGGAGGAGGAGGAGGAGGAGGAGCA
The DNA here is from genome assembly GCA_029216955.1 of Iris pallida. NCBI lineage: Eukaryota > Viridiplantae > Streptophyta > Magnoliopsida > Asparagales > Iridaceae > Iris > Iris pallida. Next base: position 3,915,192 of record JANAVB010000599.1, on the reverse strand, counting down.
CAAGTTCAGTGGTGGAGGAGGAGGATCTCGCGGTGGAGGAGGAGAAGGGGCTCGCGGTGGAGGAGGAGGAGGAGGGATGTCGACCGGAGGCGGAGGAAAGGGGTTTAAGCGGCGCCGGAGGGAAGGGGGTCGGGCTGTCGTCGAGGTCGGGGTATTTGGTGAGAGGGAGAAATGAAAAATCGAACCGAGGAACTCTATTAGCAGCAAGTTAGCGACGTTTGTAAATATGTCGCAAAGCGTCGATGTATTTCTAATATTCTGCGACGCCATAAGCTTTGCGACGCTAAACGTCGCTGAACTAATAAAACTGGTGACGTTTTTCGATATATCAACGACGTTGGTTTTTATTACACTAAAGGTAGTCGCAATATGTCGCTATTTGTCGCTATCAGCGACGTATTGTGATGTTTACTATTGGCGTCGCTAATTCCAGAAATATTAGCGACGTTTTACGTTGGCGTCGCTAATTTCGTCGTTGATATGACATATTTTGGTAGTGGTCCTTGTTTGCCATAAAATATAAAAGAGCAGAACAATTATCGGAGGACTGGACTTTTACTTCACAATACAAACTCGCTTGTACAAAGAAAGCCTAGGGATGAAAGCCTAGGTACAGCAATCTAAGTATAATTATTTATTTTAGATTCTGGGAGGTGACGGTAGAGGCTCGAAAAAGCGACGGCAGCTCTGCCTTACTCCTTGGACGATCGGGTGCAGCCTTGGCTCTGTAGAAGAACTGCTAGGCGTTGATGAAAAAATGCTCTCTCTTCAGGCTCTCTGGCTCTCTATGTCTCTATGTACGTCTATCTCTATATCTCTCTGTGTGTTTCCGTATCTATCTGTGTATATTTGCAAGAGAATGGCACTCTGCTATTTATAAGAGTTGGGGGCTTCATTAGGGTTTACAATGATTGCCCATTCTTGAAAGTCGGCGGCTAAGGATCATTAGATCTGGGCCGTTCATCGAGATTTGAGCAATAAATGTGATTACATCAAATCTTTTGTGGGTAATTAATGCTGATTGACATAAATCCTCCTGATTTGTCATGCCAACCTCGGATTCTTCGACACGTGTCTTTAATTGCCTTATTTACAAATGATCTGATTTGATCCCAATATTTTATTGGAATTTGTTGAGGGATTTCGATCAATCTGATGCCACGTGCCCTGCTATCATGCCACGTGTCATAACAGCAGAAATCTGAACCACAGGAGAGTTGCTCCTTATTGGGCCGCATAAGGATGGCTACGTGTCGAGGCTGCCTAAGAGTGCCCCCTGACTATTTGGACCGCATGGTAATTTGAGCCACAAGAGTGTGGATGACCGCATGAGTGAACCGCATGGAGATAGTCTTCGCGAGCCGCATGGATCTAGTCTTCGTGAGCCGCATGGGACTGGTCTTCGTGAGCCGCATGGAGTTAGTCTTCGTGAGCCGCATGGGGCTGGTCTTCGTGAGCCGCATGGAGCTAGTCTTCGTGAGCCGCATGGGGGAGTCTCCGCTTGGGCCGCATACGACTGTCCACGTGTCAAGGCCGCATGACAGTTTCTGACTCTCGGGAGATCGTGTCAAAGATTTTCTTTGCTTCCCAAGGAGTTCGTCATTATGAGGGAGTCATAATGATATCTTTGTGTCAGAACTGTCAGAGATGTCAGCCGTCAAGGCATTTAATGCAGTAAAGGACAAACGAGAGAGCTGTTTGCGTGCCATGTGGCTCCTCTTTGAGCCGCATAGGACTTTCTTGAGCCGCATAGATCCTTGATCCGCATGGATCCTTGAGCCGCATGAATTCTCTGAGCCGTATGGGGCTCTCTGGCCGCATGGATCTTTCTTTATTGTTTTTTATGCTTCTACAAGACCCCCTTCAAAGTTTTCAATTTGCAAAATTAAAATACTTTGAATAAGAAGCATGGCCATGTATTCTTCTGGCCGCATATGATTTTTCGGCCGCATGGATGTCTCAGTCGCATGGATGTCTCGGCCGTATTGAGTCAATCAGCCGCAGGGATTCTCAGGCCGCATAGCTCTTTGCCATGTGTGCGTATCATTAATTGTCTCAAATTCATTTTAGTGTCGCCTTTAGGGAAGATCCCAAGGGTCGGCTCATTAAATCTTTGGATTTTATGCCCTGGGTGAATCTCCTTTATGAGAGAGGGGCCGAAATCCGAGGAGTCGGTTTCGTCTTCTCCGAGGCGATTTATCAATCTATGTGTTCCCTCCCTCTCTTATCTTCCTATAAATAAGAGGAGTTTGAGAGAGAAAACTTCTTTACTTTCTCCTTCACTTCGAATTTTCCCTGCTCTATTGTCATCTTCTTCTTTAATTGCCAATGGCTCCCAAGAAGACCGTTGCGGCGAAGAAGGCAGCGTCTTCGTCGAAGAAGACTGCCTCTACTTCAGCCGCGGCCGTTCCTCCGCCGGCCGTCGTGCCCGTAGCTCACCCTGACGTTCTTCCTCCTATTGCTGGTAAGGACTTTATATGGGTTTAAAGAACCCTAACTGCTATGGCTACGTCGCATGCTTTATGCACGAGCCCTTATCTTCATGTGAGCTGCATGTTCGTCCTATGGTCGAGCTGCGAGCTGCATAATAATAGCCACTATGGCCGCATACGTGCTTCGCCAACCAGGCCGCATAAGCTACACTGAGCCGCATAGATTCGCCCACTTTTGTTTGTCATATGGTCTGCACGAACTTATCCGATCCCTGCGGGCCCTATAAAAGTACTACCGCATGACCCTTCACTAAGTGGAGCCGCATGAATGTTCTTCTGAGCTTGAACCGCGTGAGGCTTCCATAAGTTGGAGCCGCATAAGTGTTCTCCTGAGCCGCATGAGGCTTCAGTAAGTTGGAGCCGTATAAGTGTTCTCCTGAGTCGCATGAGGCTTGGAGCCGCATAAGCTCGAAAGCACCCATTAGTTCCTTTTTGTCCATCCTTTTAACTTATCTTTTTCTGTCTTCTTCTCAGTAAATTTGCCGGTTAATGCTGCTGGAGAGCTCCTGGTAGGCAGCGCCCAAGCTGCTCTGGGCTATAGGTATGACCATATAGTCCAACACATGACTGACCAGTTTTCGAGTGACGAGCCCCCGGCGAGATCGAATGCCATCAAGAATCAGCCTTTCTATTTTCTTAATGCTATGATGAACTCGGAGAAATTAGAAGGGGAATACTTGAAGCCCGCATTCTTCTTTGGAGACGCCTTGACTGTGAAGAACAGACAGATTCTGGAGGTGTCAGAGAACTGGAGTTTTGTTTCTAACGGGATGGCGATCCGTATCCCCCAGATGGAGCGTCACTTTCCTTTATCTTGGTTCAATATGCTCCCATTGGACCGAAAGATGGAAGATTCTTTAACTCCTACTCGGAGTGGGATGTTCGTGGGAGACATCCATTATAACAACAGCCTGAAGTCGGTGTGCGCGGGCAAGGTACACACCAGCCGTTCCGTAATGGGATTGGCTCCAGGTACCTTCTTGAATGTGTCGGGTCCCAATTTCACGTTTTCTACCGCCGACACTTTTATGAACCAATTCGCTCGGAAGGGCTCCTATCCCAATGGTCGGTTGATGCTCCCCAGCTGGATACATCCGATTCCCTCGTGGACCAATCTGTCTACATGGATTTTGCAAAAGTATGAGGCCTTTCTGTGTGAGATTGGTCTTTACCATGCTATTCGGGGCACTAGCCATGGCTTGCCTATAAACAAGAGATTATTTATATCTCTGCTGGAGATGCATAATCGCCGTACGGGAACCTTCTATACTCCCGTAGGGGAAATGGGGCTCGTGCTCCATAAAATGCATGCGGTCTCCAAGCTTCCTTGGGGGGACGAAGCTTTTGAGGCGTATACTCCCACGAACGAGGAGTTCGAAGAGTTAGAAAAGTGGCATCCAGGCTTCGTAGCTCTTTATCAAGAGATATTGTGCCATTATAGCACATGTCATCAAATAGCCAAAAAAGAGAACAGCTCGGAAGGGAATGTCCCTCATACCAAAGACTGGGTGTGCTACCTCTTCACGACGGATGCCTCAGGTCAAGTTACTTCTCGCCGTCCTCAATCCCGGAAGGCGGTGAAAGCCTTAGTGTCGTCAGCTAAGAGGGTGGCCACCTCTAGTGACAGATTCGGGAGTCAGACTGACTCCTTCGGTTATTTTTATCATAACACCCAAGAATTGTCGGAGAAGGCGCTCCTGGCGGGATTCTTAATGATATGGCTGCGAAACTGTGTAGTCTCGGGCGGAGCTGGTTCCATCGAGAGGATCAGTCGCAATTTCGTCCTTCCAGCTGTGAAGTTAGTTTTGCAAGTCAGGCTAGCTCTCCTCCCGGCCATGGTGTACAGTATACACCGTGGCCTTTGCACTTTCACATCCAAGGTTATTGCCTGTGATGTGACGAAAGATTTCGAACGGACCGAGTTGTCCTATCATTATTTGATGGGGTGGCTGTTGATGCATTATCCGTCTTTGATAAGACCGGGCTCTAAAGACGGCGTAACTGATGACGACGCTTTTATCTTCCGCTATCGTAATGAGTCTTGGAAATTCGAGACCATGCGTGCTTGCCGGATGGCATTGGCGAGGGCAGACCTGTACAATATTTTCGTATCTGTCCCTCGTTTTACTGATGAGGAAATAGCAGCTGTCTATCTTGACGGTATTGGCCCCCCTCAACTTCTGGACGGCCAGATGCTTCTGTGGCTGCGAAATATCCGCCCCTCTTATCTGGTGTATCGCAACCGTAATACTGTCTTTCTGGAGCCTTATCTGCCGAGCAGGTTCGCCCGGCAATTTGGATATAGTCAGCTTCTTCTAGATTGCCCCAGCTCTTGTCTGGGCTTTGAAGGTAGCCTTCTTGACGGTATCCGGGCCTGGCATTACTATGACACATTCCATACCCGTACCGTTTGAAGAACAGTTTGGCAACTCTAGAGGGGGGTGAATAGAGTTTCTATAGAAAAATAGACAATTAAAAATAACTCTTTCACCAACAATAAATAATCAGAGTAAAGTGCGGAAAATAAATGAAGAGCAGAAGAGCATACGCAAACACAGCGATTTTAACCTGGTTTTCCTCGTGGAGGACTAGTCCAGGCCTGAGAACTCTAGCTCAGGATTAAATCCACTATTTGTGAAATAGTAGCTTACAACCCGTGCCTTTTCTTCAGAAGAGCACGTCAACTTCTAACAGAGGATCGCAGTGGCGATTTGCTTGGAATTGTCCAAGCGACTTCTTCACTCTTGCACAAGAATCCTAACTGAGAGATGCTGAGCACTCGAGACTTAGGAGGCTTTTGGCTAGTAGATAGGAAGGGTATGGCTTATTGAGCTTGTAGGAGAGAAGAGAAGAGAAGATTGAGTGAATTGAAATGAGAGAATTCATGCCCTATTTATAGTGTTTTTAGAGGCAGAATTCGGCCAGAATTCGGGTAGGAAAATTCAAAAATTTGGCCGTTGGACAGCTAGCAACCAGCTAACCCTAAAATTAGGGTTCCTGATTTCTAGGGGACAGAGTTCGGCCCAAACTCTGTGTGGAGGCAGAGTTCGGCCCGAACTCTGTCTCCAGAGCACAGAGTGGTCCTAAGTGGGACTTGTGGGCAATTTTTGTTTTGGTGGAGCTTGGGATTTTGGGTAGGCTTATAGACTAAGTTCCAAGAGCTCAGCATAACTCAGAGTACATACTTCTAGACTCAATAAAATGTAAAAGTACAGACTCGAAAATACACTGAGAGTCGGAAACTGAGCTGTTGTCTGTCCTGAACTGAATGCAGACGTCGTGTGTCGTATTGAATTTATACAGATATTATTTAGTCAATGTAGTCAATATTTGGTTGACTGTGACTTTGTGTCAACAATCTCCCCCATATTGATAATTGACAAAATAATAAATGTATATTTCAATATTCATACCTGGACACAGTTGGTTAAAACACAGCTCCCCCATAAACAATGCCGAGCTAGAATAAGATAGCTCCCCCGTAATCAGTGAACGGTGCCGAGCTAGAATCAATAGCTCTCCCCCGTAAACAGTGAACGGTGCCGAGCTAGAATCAATAGCTCTCCCCCGTAAATAATGCATAGAACCTGTGGCCTGATAAAAATATTTTTCCAAAAGCAAACACAAGCACAGACAACAAATATACATATTTCTCCCCCTTTTGGCAGTTAGCAATATAAAGGATCATATAGACTGCATAAGGAAAAGCATGGGAATAGCAGTATAGACAATGAAAAGTAATCCAACCACACCAAGCAGAGAAGAAACAGTATAATACTAATAAAACAAGTCACTGACATAAAGTAGAACTACGAAAAATAGCATAAAATGTTATCCACCAACCAGCACATCATCAGGGTTTGAAGACATAAATCCAGTACATAAATCAAACTGAAATAACTAAAATCAAAAAGGCAACTAAGACCATCAGCAGTGTCAGCAGCATATCAAGCCAATCTCCATCATGGAGCACGAGATGGTCCTGGAACATCGAAAAGGTCCTGGAACATCTGAAGATCCACAAAAGCATCATCCGGATCCATATACCTCATGACCCACGGATCGTCTATACGATGACCCGCGCGATCTGGATCCCGCTCAATAGGCACATGCAGATCAGGATGACGAGCAAGTGAATACCGCATATCATGCAGAGAGTTTCCAAGGGCACTGATCTGCAAGGTGGTACGGTAATCCTGCTGCGTCCAGCGATCATCCTCAATGGCAAAACGATCGCGAAGCAAAGTCTGAAGAGAATCCAGGTTGGTAGGAGGAGGAGGTGCATCCTGTCCGAGTGGAGGGGCATCAGGCGCCTCATCAGCAGAATGCTCAGATGACTCAGAAGCAGCGACAGGCTGAAGGAGTCGTGCCTTGGATAGAAAGGTAGGTGCAGGCATGAACGGACAAGCATCAAGTGGTATTTGAAAAGCACGAAAGATCAAAGGAAGATACAGAGGATAAACCAAAGCTCGTGGTTTCCTCCTACAGTGAATCATCCAGTCCATCATGGTACGTGGAAGATTGAAAGGAATTCCAAAATAAAGATGATAAAGAGCAGATATTTCAAGATAAGTGATGTCATCATGGGAACCTGATTTGGGTAGAATGGTGTTAGAAATAATCCAATGAAGGTCAGAAAAATATGGGTTGAGATATTTAGCCGTGAGCTTGCGAGGACGTGTGTATGGAGTACACAAATCGTCCTTGAAGCTTTCAAGGAAGATTCCGTCGGGAAAACGGAACGAGCGAGCGTCAACTAGCTTTCCCAAGAATTGGGCTCTAGAAGATCAAGATATTCGGCTAAGTCAAAGTCATCAAAAGATATATTGATACCTGCAACTCGTGAATAAATATGAAGGTCATCAAAGGTTAGGTTGCAGTAGAACATTTGAACGGCATGACGATAGATAGCAGAAGTTGTGGTAACTAGTTCATCAAGATAGAGATCATGGAATAAAGAATCATATTGAGAGAATATGGAAAAATTAATAGGATGTCCTGTGAATACCTGACGATTCCGAAAGTCACTAAACCAGTTGTTTGATGCATCTTGTGAGACAAAAAGTCTGTTGTCATAGGTGGAAGGATTTTGAGGACGAGGTGGATTGAACAAAGGATGGGATGGTTGAAGTTGTTCAATGATTTGTTCAATTGATGGAGGAGAATCCGAAGAGGAAATACTCTCAACTCGAATTCTCTTCCCACGATTGAACAAGCAAGGAGCCATTAAAAGATTTTAACTAGAAAATAGGAATGGTACCTCAAACAAGTAATAAACAATGGAAGAGAATGGAGAGAAACCCCTTTTTCTTGATTTTGAGAAGCACTGGAGCACTCTAGATCAAAAACTAGGGTTAGGGTTTCAAGGAAAGATTTTATATAGGTGAGAAAGGTGGTAGTAGTGAAGGAGAGAGATGGAATCCCGACATAAAGTAGGGTTTTGTCTTTGGTCGGGTGAAATATTGACCATTGAATTAAATCTGATCCAACAGCAGAGCCAGATCCCGACTCTGGAACCTAAGAACCGAACTCGGCCCGAACTCTGATAGGGGCAGAGTTCGGCCCGAGTTCTGGATCAATGGTCCAGAACTGAAAACGGGCAAAGAACATGAAGAAAATATTTAAGAGTTAAACAAAAGATAGTTGAGGACAACAAAGAGTGTAAAAATAGATAGAGAGGTACTCAGAAAACAGAATGAACTTTAGAAAATCTCAATTAGGCAACATCAAATCAAAAACGAGCCATATAATAATTAAGGACATATACTGTGGTTCAATAGTCCAAATTTGCCATGGGTTAGCTGCAGGGGCCGGATCCCAGCTAGCGGTAGTCCTGAGGACTAGTGCACCGTGTCGCTTAGGCTTTTACGCCTTGTTGTCAGAAGGACCCTCTCGGCTTGTACCCATACCAAATTCTTCGAAAAAGAATCACAATATACTCGATATTTACGCAGGTGAGTTTCAATTTATAACTGCTTCATCTAAAATTCCAAGTTCACGACAAAGAAAATTGAAGCGCTCTTCGGATAGTGGCTTAGTAAAGAAATCTGCCAGCTGATGATCAGTGTCAATAAATTCTAAGTTAATCGTGCCATTTTGCTGATGATCACGCAAAAAGTGGTGTCTGATCTCAATGTGTTTAGTGCGTGAGTGGCAGACAGGGTTCTTAGTCAAATTGATTGCACTAGTATTGTCACAGAATATAGGAATATGCATGAAAGATAACTTATAGTCTTCAAGGGTTTGCTTCATCCACAGAATTTGTGCACAACAACGCCCAGCTGCTATGTATTCAGCTTCTGTTGTGGATAGTGCGACAGAGTTCTGCTTCTTGCTAAACCATGAGACTAAAGCCTTTCCTAATAAATGACACGTGCCGCTCATACTTTTACGGTCGACCTTGCATCCAGCAAAGTCAGCATCAGAGTAACCGATGAGGTCAAATGATGTTGACTTGGGATACCATAGGCCCACTGTAACCGTACCCTTAAGGTATCGAAAGATACGCTTAACCGCGGTCATGTGAGATTCCTTAGGATTTGCTTGATATCTAGCACATAGGCAAACACTAAACATGATATCGGGGCGACTAGCAGTTAAATAAAGTAAGCTGCCTATCATACCTCGATACTTACATTGATCAACGGGTTTGCCGCTCTCATCTGGTTCGAGTTTGGTTGAAGTAGCCATTGGAGTGCTGATTGGTTTGATGTTGTCAAGATCGAACTTCTTCAGCATGTCCTTGGTATACTTCGATTGACAGATGAAAGTTCCATTAGCCAGTTGTTTTACTTGCAGACCAAGAAAGTAGTTGAGCTCTCCCATCATGCTCATCTCAAATTCCGTCTGCATACACTTGGCAAATTCTTGACAAAGAGTTTCATCAGTAGACCCAAAAATAATATTATCAACATAAATCTGAATTAATAGAATGGTGTCTTTGAAAGATTTGATAAACAGTGTAGTGTCAATTTTCCCTTTTGAAAAACCTTTCTCAAGCAAAAAACTGCTTAGCCTTTCATACCAAGCTCTGGGGGCTTGTTTAAGGCCATAAAGCGCTTTCTTCAGCTTGAACACGTGGTCGGGAAATTTATGATTTTCAAAGCCAGGGGGTTGTTTGACATAAACTTCCTCCTTAATAAAGCCATTCAAGAAAGCACTTTTAACATCCATTTGAAATAATTTAAAGTTTTGAAAATTAGCAAAAGCACAAAGCATCCGAATGGATTCTAGTCTAGCAACAGGAGCATACGTCTCATCGTAGTCGATACCTTCCTCTTGGTTGTATCCTTGAGCTACTAGACGAGCTTTGTTACGTGTGACTGAACCATCTTCATTTACTTTGTTTCTAAACACCCATTTGGTACCAATTATTGAGTGATTAGCCGGTCTAGGAACTAGTTCCCATACTTGGCTCCTCTCAAATTGGTTGAGTTCTTCTTGCATAGCAGAAATCCAAAATTCATCATTAAAAGCTTCAGAAATGTTTTTAGGCTCTACTTGTGAAATGAAGGCAGTGCTAGCAACGGAGTCTCTTAGTGATGATCTAGTAGTAACTCCACGTGAAACTTCTCCTATAACTAAATTTTCTGGATGAGAAGGTTTGAAAGAGAATTTCTTAGGCAAACCCTCCAGAGAATTAGTTTCGGTTGAAGTATTCATTGGAGTAGAAGTTGATGGCTCAACGTCATCATCAAGAGTACTTGCTGCACTGTTATCTTCATCAAAAGTCACATTTGTTGACTCTTCCACAATAAGTGAGCGTTTATTGAAAACTCTATATCCCTTACTCTTGGCGGCATAACCAAGAAAGATACCATCGTCAGCTTTGGCATCAAATTTGCCTAAGTTGTCTTTGGTGTTAAGGATAAAACATCTACAGCCAAAAACTTTAAAATAAGAAACATTGGGGGTTCTCCCAAACCAAAGCTCATAGGGTGTTTTCTTCGTAATGGGACGAATAAGCACCCTATTCAAAATGTGGCATGCTGTACTTACAGCCTCTGCCCAAAAATATTTCGGAAGAGAAAATTTATTCAACATGACTTTAGCCATATCGCCAAGAGTCCTATTCTTCCGCTCCACAACACCATTTTGTTGAGGAGTTCTAGGACAAGAAAATTCATGATCAAAACCATTTGCATTACAAAAACTTTCAAAATCATAATTTACGAATTTGCCTCCATGATCACTTCGAATTCGAGTAATCATGTAGCCTTTTTCGTTTTGAACTTTCTTTACAAAAATTTTGAAAGCAGAAATAGCATCGCTCTTATTAGCGAGAAAGAAAACCCATGTAAATCTCGAAAAATCATCAACAATAACAAATGCATAAAGTTTGCCTCCAAGGCTAGCTATTCTACTAGGACCAAATAAATCCATATGAAGTAGTTGCAAGGGTCTAGTAGTACTTACAGAGTTGATAGAATGAAATGAGGACTTAGTTGCCTTGTTTAGTTCACATTCGGCACATACCGTGTCCTTTTTGAACGTGATGTCAGGCAATCCTCTCACTAGCTTCTTAGTGGAAAGCCTGGATATAGCATCCATGTTGGCATGACCAAGACGCTGGTGCCAAAGTAGTCGTTCGTCTTTGTGGGCATATAGACATCTACCTGCATTGTTAGTATTTATAGAAAGATAGAAAATGTAGATATTGTCCTCTCTTTTCCCTTCAAAAGCAATGTCTCCTGTTGACCTATCATAGATGTAGCAACTGTTTTGTCCAAAGTTAATATCATATCCATGATCAGCAAGATGACTAATGCTGAGCAGGTTATGCTTTAACTCGGTCACTAGGCAGACATCCTTTATTACAGGAGAAGGAGGATGACCAATGATACCATTACCTATAATGTGCCCTTTGAGATTGTTACCGAAGGATACGTATCCTTCTCTCTTCATCGATAGTGATGCAAAAAGATTTGCGTCTCCCGTAATATGTCGCAAGCATCCACTATCGAGAATCCACTTACTTTCAGTTGAGGAGGGAAGGTCCACCTACATCAAGAGTAGATGTGACCTTTGGTACCCGAGTTCTTGAGGGTCCTGAAAAGTTAGTCTTTGGGAACCAAGCATATATCCTTTTATCTACAAGTCTTCTAACTCTGCACTGTGGTGAGATATATCCATGTAATCCACAATAAGTACAGATAGCATTCTTATTTATACTAGGAGCATGAGAATAATATCTATAAGCAACAGGATGAGGATGGACATGATGTGAAGAGTTAGCATGGTGAAGATGATTATGCATGGAATAAGTAGCATGTTGATGGTGTCTATGAGGCATAGAATGATGGTATTGTCTATGATGTGTGACATGCTGATATTGTCTAAATGGCATGGCATGATGATTTTGTCTATATGGCATGGCATGATGAATTTTATGTGTGGAGTGATGTTGATTGTGTCTTTGTGCATGATGAGTGTGTACTGAGTGAGAATTGTTCTTACGTGCACGTGGTTTGTGAAAGTTTGTGTATATAAATGCATGGTTATGTGCTGCATGAGAATGACGTGGTTGACTAGCATGAGTGGTATTGTGCCCATGTGATTGGGTTTGAGGTTGAACAACCTGTTTACCCAATTTGGTTTCTAATCTTTTAGAAACAGCTTGCAGTTCATCAACCTTAATATTTAAGCCATAAATCTTAGTCATGGAAATCTTGTGTCTACTCTTTTCTTCAGCAAGCAACGTGTTGAGAGTAGTGATTTCTTGAGTTTGTTGCTCAATACGTGCTTCAGCATCATGTAAGCTTAATTTAAGCTTGGATACTTCATCAGTGTCATTAGTGGGTGATGTGTTTCTAACATTATCAAGAAGTAAAGAAATTCTTTGTATCTCATCTTCTAGACTTTTGATTTTGTCCTTGGCATGTTTATATTTACCGATGACCTTTTTATGATCATCGAGTAAATCAGTGAAAGCATCGCCAAGTTCATCAAAAGAGAAGTCATCCAGAGTTTCGTTAGATACCTTGTTGGAAGTTGCCATCAGGCACACATTTGCTGTATCTTGAGGAGAGTCCTTTTCTTCCTCAGAGTCACTCGCTTCACTTTCATGCCAGATACCTGTGTTGGCATATTTCTTTGATGAGTTTTTTTTGTATGGCTTCTCATAGCGGTTGCTCTTCTTCAGGAATGGGCAGTCTTTTCGGACATGTCCAGTTTTCTTGCAACCGTAACAAGTTGGTTCTTCTTCATCGTCTTCTTGAGATTCCTTCTTCCTTCGATTGAAGCGAAGGAATTTCCTGAAGTTGCGAACCATGAGAGCTTGGTCTTCATCATCCGAATTATCTTCTTCGATCTCATCATGATTAGCTCTTCGTTGATGAGCTTTGAGTGCGATCTCCCTGGTCTTCGGAGCAGGTTCTTCGAAGTCCTTGAGGTCAAGCTCGTGAGTCATAAGCTTACCCATCAAGGTCTCCATTGACATTGTTGTGAGATCGTTTCCTTCTATGATGGCTGTCACCTTAGGGTTCCAAATCTTTGGTAGCCCTCTGAGCAGCTTACGAATCTTCTCGTAGTTTGAGTACTGCTTTCCAAGCGAAGATAGAGGATTGATGATGTCGAGGAATCTTGTGATCATTTGAGTGATCGTCTCACTTGGCTTCATCTTGAAGGCTTCGTATTCTTGAGTGAGACGGCTTATTTTAGATTCCTTGACCTGTGTGGTTCCTTCATGCGTCACTTCTAGAAGTCTCCATACTTCATGAGCAGTGGTGCATGTAGAGACCCTGTTGAACTCATTCCTGTCTATAGCACAGAATAAAGCATTAATAGCCCTAGCATCTAGACTTGCCTGTTTCTTCTCCTCGATAGAATATTTGTCGTGTGGTTTCTCAATGAGGTCACCATCGACAACTATCCTGGCGGGCTTTTTGTAACCGTCAGTGACGACAGTCCACAGGTCAAAGTCTAGAGACTTAAGATAGAAGCTCATCCTTATTTTCCAATATGTGTAGTTAGTCCCATCAAATAGGGGAGGCCTATGAGTGGACTGACCTTCACCATGATTGGAAATCAAGGATTTTGTGGTTGCCATGGATCAGCTCTTAGGATGTTAGTCCTTGTAAAGAGAACAGAGCTCTGATACCAATTGAAGAACAGTTTGGCAACTCTAGAGGAGGGTGAATAGAGTTTCTATAGAAAAATAGACAATTAAAAATAACTCTTTCACCAACAATAAATAATCAGAGTAAAGTGCGGAAAATAAATGAAGAGCAGAAGAGCATACGCAAACACAGCGATTTTAACCTGGTTTCCCTCGTGGAGGACTAGTCCAGGCCTGAGAACTCTAGCTCAGGATTAAATCCACTATTTGTGAAATAGTAGCTTACAACCCGTGTCTTTTCTTCAGAAGAGCACGTCAACTTCTAACAGAGGATCGCAGTGGCGATTTGCTTGGAATTGTCCAAGCGACTTCTTCACTCTTGCACAAGAATCCTAACTGAGAGATGCTGAGCACTCGAGACTTAGGAGGCTTGTGGCTAGTAGATAGGAAGGGTATGGCTTATTGAGCTTGTAGGAGAGAAGAGAAGAGAAGATTGAGTGAATTGAAATGAGAGAATTCATGTCCTATTTATAGTATTTTTAGAGGCAGAATTCGGCCAGAATTCGGGTAGGAAAATCAAAAATTTGGCCGTTGGACAGCTAGCAACCAGCTAACCCTAAAATTAGGGTTCCTGATTTCTAGGGGACAGAGTTCGGCCCGAACTCTGTGTGGAGGCAGAGTTCGGCCCGAACTCTGTCTCCAGAGCACAGAGTGGTCCTAAGTGGGACTTGTAGGCAATTTTTGTTTTGGTGGAGCTTGAAATTTTGGGTAGGCTTATAGACTAAGTTCCAAGAGCTCAGCATAACTCAGAGTACATACTTCTAGACTCAATAAAATGTAAAAGTACAGACTCGAAAATATACTGAGAGTCGAAAATTGAGCTGTTGTCTGTCCTGAATTGAATGCAGACGTCGTGTGTCGTATTGAATTTATACAGATATTATTTAGTCAATGTAGTCAATATTTGGTTGACTGTGACTTTGTGTCAACACCGTTTTCTCAGTTCCTGCTATCAAGGCATCGGTAGAGATCTTATATATGGCGGCTCTGTACCACGTCATGGCGAACAAGCCCCCTGTCGATTTTAACCCGGGTATCAGTTTCATCGTTGGTACCGGTCTGGATGAGGGTTCCCAGGGGGCCAAGACAAGAAAGAGGAAGAACAAAGTCGAAGTACCGGATTCGGACTCCGTTGCTGCAGATGATGAAGGCGACGAGCCTGATGAAAATGATTCTTCCTTTCCGGTGGCAGATGTAGGGGCGAATCAGCCGCCTGTTTTGCCAGATAAGATGATGGTAGATCAGCTATCCGTTGCACCCGACCCTTCACGGAAGCGTAGCAGGCAACTTTCTCCTGTTGGTGGCATTCTTCGCTCTCGGAAACTGGCTGCGACCAGAGACCACGGGCTAACTATCAAGGAAAGAGGCAAAGAAATCGACCCCGCATCAGAGGTAAATAAGTTACTACCGGTCCTTCCTTTCTTCTAGTTTTGGTTTTAATCATCTTCTTTCCCTCTTGTAGGCATCAGAAGAAGAGGACTCTCGAGTTGCAGAGATCGTGACCCGGGATGACGGGGGCTCCGGTGAGCCCGCCCCTGAAATTGTTGAATTCCGTCAAGGTGATGCTGATCGAGTTGCCTCTCCCTCTGAGGTGGCTGGGTCAGAGGAGCTGGCCCAATTTAATTTGGAGATCACGGGTGAGGAGACCCTGCCAGCTGCGAACGAGCTGCAGCCTCGATGCTCCTCTTCCGGTAAGATAAATCGAATTTTAACCTGCGAGGAGGCCTATCGGCTCTATGATCACATCCTCCGGGTCACGTCGATTGATCATTGTCCTGGACATGCAGGTCCTGTCTCTCCAGTACCGAGGGTGGACTTTGTTGAGACAGACTCTGCCGAAGGGGCACTGGCAGAGAGGGGCGTACCTCCTCCCCCTCCTGTTCGTCTTGATGGTCCTCCCGCGGGCTCGAGTTCGACAAGTCCGGTGATGGGACAATCGGGGCAGGGGACGATGGTCCTCGTGTCTTCCTCTGCTCGGGCGGCCCAGAGAGTCGACCTCTCCGCCCTGCCAAGCGTCCAGGCTCTTCGGGTGGCAGAGAAAGAGTTAGCCGCAATCCGTGCCTCGTTCTGTTCGGAAATCGCCCCTCTGGTGGCAAGTTTTAGCACCACTCCTTCGATACTGCCAGCCACGCTTCCTCTGACACCATCCTCTATAGGGGTATTGGACGAATCGTTACAGGACGTGGTCGACAGCTTTTACCGTCACTTGAAAAAGGGGATAGAAGCTGCTGTGGATAGAGGGACCTCCTTCGTCTTGGCCCGGCAATGCGCCCAGGGTCAAATTGATATCCTTAAGGCCCTTCCTGGTGGGGCAGGGGTGGCTGCACTCCTGGAGGCAAAATTACTGGAGACTGATCAGCTGGTGGCCCAGCTTTAGGGACTGCGGCAGGTCAATCTATCTGCCGCTATAGATCAGAAGCGTGGCTCCCTCACAACTGCTATAAAGAAGGCGAGGGCTGCTCAGGATAAAACCAGGCCGTCCATACTGGAGGATCTCCACACTCTGTCTGACCGATATGATCAATTGAGCCATTAGAGTGAAGATGATACAGCTCGGGAAGCGATTGCCTCCCGTGGGATTACTGAAACGCGGGAGCAGATCCTTGAGCTCCAAAGGAAGTTAACTTTCTTTGAGTCTGAGCTTGAGGCTGCCCGGATCGACAGAGGGCTGATTATCCAGGAGGCTGATAATGTCAATAAAGCTTCGGCTGACTTGGAAGTGGCTCTGAAAAAGTTGGATGACGACTGGCGGACATTCATGGACCTGGATAATAGGGAACGGTTGTCCCAGGAGGCTGAGCGCAGGGCTAGACAGAAGGTTGAGCGGGGTACTGCCTTGGTGATAAATCGCCTATTGGAATTGTGTAATGCCGAACTATAATCGGCCTCTTCTTGTTTCTATTTTTTTATTGTTTTCTGTTTTTTTATTTTCTTTTCTCTTTGAGAGGGACATGGTCCCAAAACATGTAATACTTTTTTCGTCTTTCAAATAAAGAGTATTTTCCATTCCACCCTTCATTTGTATTGCTTGTTTGTGCCTGTGGTGTTGTGGTGATGTTTGCCCCGCATGGGGGACTTGTTTGTGGACCTGTTACCCCTGGCATACCTTGGTTTTAGGTACGGATAACAAGTTGTTCAGGGTATCGGGAGATAGAGTGCCATGGAGCAGCTGGACTCCCTGGCCATGATGAGGAATGGTGGGCCTGTACTAAGAGACTTAGCAAAGGACATTTGTGGGTCTATTTCCCTTGGCGTACCCCAACTTAGGATACGGATAATAGGATGAAGGGGAACCGACATACTTACTCAGAGGTTATGAGGATATGGCAAGTACGAGGGTTTTGCCGTGGAGTCTTCCTACTCAGAGGTAACGAGGACATGGCAGGAGTGGACTCAACGGAGGATATTTGTGGTCAACAGAGGATATTTGTGGTCAACATAGGACATTTGTGGTCAACAGAGGACATTTGTGGACCTATTACCCTTGGCATACCCTAGTTTAGGGTACGGATAGAAAGACGAGAGAGAACCAACATACTTACTCAGAGGTAATGAGGACATAGTAAGTACGGAGGTTTTACCGTGGAGTCTTCCTACTCAGAGGTAATGAGAACATGGCAGGAGTGGACTCAGCGGAGAATATTTGTGGACCTATTATCCTTGGCGTACTCCGGTTGTGGGTACAGATAATAAGTCGAAAGGGAATCATCATACTTACTCAGAGGTAATGAGGACATGGCAAGCATGAAGGTTTTTTCGACGGAGCCTTCCCATTCAGAGGTAATGAGGACATGACAGAAGTGGACTTAATGAAGGAGGGTACATAGAATGACTCAGAGGTAATGAGGACATGGAAGTTCTATGTAAAGGGGTGATTTGTTTTTGGCGGAAGTGAAACGACTCAGAGGTAATGAGGACATGGCCGTTTTAGAAATTTGTGGATCGGTTACCCTTTTTGTGCACTTGGAGTACGGGTAGTGGATCATGAGGGAGGATCTCTTCCAGTAAGAAAGTTCAGAGGTATGGTCATACATGACTTACTATCTGAAAGCGTGACCGAAATGTGAGTTCAGAGGCACCTGCGGGTACATGACTCGATAATCTAAATTGTTGTGGATGTGAGTTCAGCGGCACCAGCGGGTACATGACTCGATAATCTGTAATGAGTGGTTGTGAGTTCAGCGGCACCAGTGGGTACATGACTCGATAATCTGGAATTTCGTGGTTGTGAGTTCAGCGGCACCAGCGGGTACATGACTCAACGATCTGAAAAATGTCGTTTAGATATAATATTTCTTCAGGAACTTGCCGTTGACGGGCAACATGAGCAAGTCTCCATTTTGTTTTGCGAGGCGATAAGCACCATTGGAGAATACAGTCTCGATGATAAATGGACCTTCCCATTTTGGCTGAAATTTGCCGGTGGTCTTGTGAGTCATGACCATCGGCCTCCGAACTGCCAGAACGAGATCGTCCACTTGGAAAGTTCTGATTTTAACCTTCTTGTTGAAGGCTCCAGAGATGCGTGCTTGGTATAGCTCGATCCTTTGCTGAGCCAGGAGGCACTTTTCATCTAAGGCCTCTAACTCTTGTAGTCGGCGTTGGTAGTTATCATCCGTCGTCAATTGATAAGTAAGGGCGATGCAGAGTGAGGGTAATTGAGTCTCCAATGGGAGAACTGCCTCACTCCCGTACACCTGGGAGAATGGTGTGTTCCCTGTGGCCGTTCGGACTGTGGTACGGTACGCCCACAAGCATTCACCAAGCTTCTCGTTCCAGTCGCGTTTGTTGGACGACACGAACTTCTTGAGTAACTTGATGATGGTTTTGTTGAATGTTTCTGCCAACCCATTCGCTGCTGGATTGTATGGCGTCGAAGCAATATTTTGGATGCGATGCTTGTAGCAGAACCGATAGAAGGTGTGGCTTACAAACTACGGACCATTATCGTGGATGATCCTTTGGGGCAGTCCAAAGCGATAGATGACGTGATGCTTAAGGAAGCTGATTACGTTTGAAGTCTTTACTTCTGCGAGCGGGATAGCTTCCGCCCATTTGGAGAAGTAATCTGTGATTGCAAGTATGAAGCGATGTCCTCGGGAGGAAGGTGGAGTAATCGGACCGATGATATCCATTCCCCATGCTTCGAACGGCCAGGACGCCACTGTCGGATGTAGAAATTCAGATGGTTGATAGATGAAGTCAGCGTGGACTTGGCAGGCTTTGCACTTTCTAGCATAGTCTATCGTATCTGCTACAATCGTGGGCCAGTAGTAGCCCATTCGGCGAAGACGGTCTTACAATTTAGGGCCAGGCTTATGGGCCCTACAGACACCGTCATGTGCTTCTCGTACGACTTCTTTGGCTTCTGCGTTTGACAGACGCCGAAGCAATAATCCATCATAGGATCGGCAATACAATATTTTCGTCTCTGTATCATAGAAGAATCTAAGAGAACGTCGTCTGATGGAGGTGGCTTCCTTTGGGTTCTCGGGCAGGATATCGTAGACGACGAAGTCAATGAATAGTTGTCTCCAATCTGGGACATCGTCGATTGTCTGGGCGGAATAACTCACCACGAATTGAACGTTGTTCTTGGGGCAGACCAGTTCGTGGCCTATCACATCCACCGATTGATAAGTATGATTCGGAACCGCTAGGGAAGCGGCCAGGCCTGTTAAGGCATCGGCTTCGATATTTCGGAGTCTGGGAACATGCTCGATGAAGAACCCCTCGAACGACGAGATGATGTCGATCGCTATTTGGTGATAGGGGACCATGTCTTCGTGGCGGACTTCGTATGAGCCCCGGATCTGATTGACGATTAACTGAGAATCGCCGTATGCTTCAAGATATTCTACCCCCAGCTCTCTTGCAAGTTGGAGGCCAATGACCAAAGCGTTGTACTCGGCCACATTGTTAGAGCAGGGTTCTGTGAGAGAGTAAGCACGATTGATCACCAATCCGGAAGGAGAAACCAGCACCACCCCGACTCCGACGACGATGTTGCCCTTGGGTCCAGTTCTCGAAGCACCGTCGAAGAACATTCGCCATATATTATCGTGAGAGGTTACATGCGAGTCGGCGGGATTTCTTCATATATTCTGGATGACTCCGATCCTGGGTGAGTTGCCAAAAAGTCTGCCAGGGCTTGACCCTTAACAGCCTTTTGCGGGACGAAGATCATATGATAGGAGGATAGCAATATTGTCCATGTAGCGAGGCGAGAGCTGAGTGCCCCTGGTTTAGTCATGAGGACCCTAAGAGGGTTGACTCGTGAGATCACATGTATTATTTGTCCAGTGACATAGTACCGCGTCTTCTGAATGGCAAACACCAGGGCGAGGCATTCCTTCTCCACAGCGGTGTATCGGTGCTCTGGCCCAATCATCATTCGTCTGAGGTAATATATGGCTTGTTCATGGCCTGCATCATTGTTTTATGCCAGCAGAGCCCCGAAGGAATGTTCTATTGCTCGTACGTAGAGCAGGAATGGTTTTCCAGCAACCGGAGCCACCAGGACTGGAGGGTTCGACAAATATTCTTTGATGCTGTCGAAGACACGCTGGCATTCTTCATCGCATACGAATGAGACACCGTTCTTCATGAGATGGGTGAATGGTCGACATCGCCCGGAGAGGTTAGAAATGAACCTCCTGATGTAGGCTAGCCTCCCTTGAAGTCCTCTGAGTTCGCGAAGATTTCTCGGGGGACCCATCTCCATAATTACCTTTGTCTTCTCAGGGTCTACATGGATACCCTGGGCGGTGATGATAAAACCCAAGAACTTCCCGCTGGATACGTCCAGGAAGGACTTTGTGGGATTCATTTTCAGATTGTGCGCTCGCATCAGGTCGAATACCGTCCTCAGATCCTGCAGATGGTCTCCTTTACAGCGACTCTTGACGGCGATGTCATCAACATAGCACTCTACCGTCTTGCGTAAGTGGTCTCTGAAGATGATACTCATGGCCCTTTGATATGTGGTGCCGACATTCTTCAAACCGAAAGGCATGACGATGTAACAGTATGTGCCAATCGGTGTTCGGAATGATGTATGCTTTTCGTCGTCAGGAGACATCTTGATTTGGTTGTACCCCGAGAAGCCATCCATGAATGACATACGTTCGAAGCCGCAAGTGTTGTCAATCATGATGTCTGTGATAGGGAGGAGGAAGTCATCTTTAGGGCATGCCTCGTTCAGATTGCGGAAGTCGATGCAGATTTGAATCTTTTCATTCTTTTTGAGGACGGGTACAATATTGGTGACCCAATCAGGATGTTGCTTCTCATGAATGAAGTCACTGGCTATCAGTTTATTGACTTCGGCTTCAATCGCATCCATGATGCCCGGGCGGAAGCGTCGCTGTTGTTGCTTGACTGGCTTTGCATCTGGCCGAATGTTGAGTTTGTGAAGAGAAATATCGGGATTTAACCCCGGCATGTCCTCATAGCTCCAGGCGAACACATCAATATATTCTTTGACAAGTTCCAGCAGCGATTCTCGCTCTTCGTCTGTCAGGCTTTTACTGACGAAGATTGGTTTTGGAGAAGATTCGCTACCGAGGTCGACCTGTATAACCTCGTCTTCAGTAGGAGGTTCTCTCTGTTCGAACCGCTTTTCCCATTATGCATCCAACTGTTGGGCCCACGGCTCTAGTTCGAGGATTTTCGGAATGTCTTCATCTTCTTCATAAGCGTCGACAAATGCCATATTGACTGACAAGACTTGTCTGAATACATCTCCGATGCTGGTATCCGAATCAGAAGTTGGTGACCCGGTTGAATGTGAATGCCAGTCATATTCTTCATCTGAACTCTCAGGGGTCGTCGTGGGTGTAACATACCCTAATCCACATCGAGTCTTGCTATAGTAGTCCCGTGGTTTGCCAGCCGGGACCGGTGGCTTCAAAGGTAGTCGTCGTCCGGTGCCATAGTTCAAGTCTGGCGTCGTCTCCAGATCATACCCCTATTTCTGCATGAGATATTTGGATTGGGGGCTATAAAGATACAGAAGCAGTCTTCCGGCATCTGATTCAAGGTCTACTTCTTCTATAGTAAAGGGATGCGGATCGTCTTTCCGGCCGAAGATGATTGGATGGTCCCCTCCTTCGATTATGCGGTAAGCATCTTCCACTGGAGTAAGCTGGATTACGGTGTATATATTTGTCACTTGTGTGTGTAGGTGAGTGCCTATACCGTATTCCATAGCATACATTGTACAAAGCTTTATTAAGCTCGAGGTAGTTCAAAGATAGCCCTTTATTGATGAAGTAAGGTATCTTTTCTGGCGGGATTATATCATCTGCGGAGGAAACATCAGTGTGGGCAGCCACATACTTGGCTAGCTCCGGTTCCTCTTCGGCTACCCCCTGTGTAAACGAAAACTGAGAGGACGACCTGGGCAGCTTGATCGTCAGGGGTTCAGCTGGTGGAGCAGAACGGGGAGTTGCTGGCAGACTAGCGACCCCCAGCTTGGTACTCGATGCTGGGCGGGGAGTGGTTGGTTCGCTAGAGGTTCCAGGCCTTGCATCGGGGTGACGACCCTTTTTCGTACAGACAGGAGTCTGAGTAGTAGGATTCGACCCCTTTGAAGGGATCGATATTGGCAAATTCCGTCCTCACGAAGCTGTGTTTGTCGACATATTTGAAGCACTGGTGCAGCGTGGAAGGCACGATCATATAATTGTGTATCCATGGGCGCCCCAAGAGGATATTGTAAGAAGTATCTGCATCTATGACGTAACAGGTGACTTCCGACTGGAGATCGCTGTTTGCAAAAAACAAAAGTATGAAACTTTATTGATACAAACTTTGTAAAAATTATAAGAATTCTGGGAAAGTACAACTGTAGGAATTCAATCTAGAAGACGATTGCTTTATCCCTTGGACGATGTGAACTTTGAAGACGATAGCCTCTGAAGTTGAAGGCAAAAGCCTCGAAAGAATGCAGCAGCACTTGGGCAAGAACTCCTGAACTCTCTGATATTTCTGAACTTTATGTCTGATCCCCTTGAATGAAGACTTGAAACTCTATTTATAGAGTTCTGGAAATAACTAATTTTTAGTTATTCTGAATGGCGCAAGTTGGATTGCGCAGGAATTGGATTGCGCAACATCAGACTGCGTAGGCAGTTGTCTGGTCGTGGGCCAACTGTCTTGGACACATGGCATCATTTGATTGAAATGTGCATGATCATGTAAAGACGGTTGCCACGTAACGAGCAATTGATGGCATGTATGCCACGTGTACTTTTGTCAATTGTCATGATGAAGTGCGCCACATGAATTGCGTTGACTTCGGATTGCGCTGAGATGGATTGTGCTGGCAATAGATTACGCTGCATGTACAGCTGTCCAACTATTCTCGAGCGCTATGCGGTGCAATAAACGAACAGTCTTCTTGTTCTTTGTGCTGTCAGCTGTCAGAAAGATTTGATTTTCTCAGATAATGATGACATTGCCACGTCAGCCTACGCAGTTGAAAGTGTGCGCAGTCTGGTGTGCACAATCTGAATGGTGCGTAATCTGATGTCTGCGTAATCAGATGAAAGTTGTATTTCTTGATTTTCTGACTTTGTTAATAGGTGCAACTTGATTTTTTAGGACCTACAAGACTCCCTTCAAAGTTTTCAAAAGTTGAATTTATTCAAAATTTCAAAATACTTTGAATTTTGAATTTTAAATCAAGTTGCGCATGGGCTGTCTGCGCAATCGGATGAGTCAATCCCTACTTTTTCGGTGCAATCTGAGGCGGCCATTCTCCTTTGAAAAACTATAAATAGCTCCCCATTCTCTCTCTGTCATTCTTTACTTGTTTTCGAATTTCCAAAAGAGAAACTTCTTGAGCTTTCCCGATTTTCCTCATCGATCTTCATGGCCCCCAAGCGATCCTCCGCCGCTGCCAAGGGCAAGGCCCCCGCCGAGACTTCGGCTAGGGTTGCGCCCCGTCCTTCTCGACATGAGACTGCGCATCCCGCTTTGCTAGGTAAATGACTTAATCGAAAAAACTCTCTTTAGGGTTCTTCGACTTCACTGATCTTCAAAATCCATCTCTTTTTAGAGATGTGATCATACTGCGCCACCCTCTTTAGGGTTTTGGTTGCACGAACTAGTTATTCTTTATTTTTATGAAGAATATCTTCTTGTACAATCGGTTGAATTGTGCTGGCAAAAAGTTAGCGCAATCGGCTGATTTGCGCAAGCTTTATCAGCGCAATCTGATGGTTGCACAATCTGATGGTTGCGCAGTCTGATGGTTACACAATCTGACGGTTGTGCAATCTGATGGTTGCGCAATCTGACAGTTGCACAATCTGATGGTAGCATTTTTTATTATACTTGTGCTGAATTTCTGTTTTCTCTGTTTTGATGCAGTGAATACCAGAGAAGATCTCGAATATGAAACTTTTGTAGGAACTCTTTCAGAATCTGAGTTCAAAGAGGACTTGTACCACGTACTTTTTCCCAGTATGCACTTCCATCATCTCGTCAGGCCATTTTGATAGCACAAGATAATGATACATTGCTATGCCTGATGAATGGACAGCCTTTACAGACTGTTGATGCTGTCACCCACAGAAAACCTATGTTCCTGTTTGGTGAAGCAATTGATAAAAGTTCTCAACCACGACCTAGAGTTGAATCGAGAACTTTTCAATGGAAGGAGAAATTGATCAAGTTACCAGACTTAGCAAGATGTCTTCCTCTAGCAAGGTATGCTCATGCGAGCCATCCAAGGAGAATGGAATGGGACATCACTCCTTTGCAACAGGCACGGACCGGAAGGATCTGTGTTAAGAAAGATTTGAACAACCGGGACATGTTCTACAGTTCTTCCGAACGTCACAGCATTTTGTTGAGGGGGTTGAAACCAGGTTGTATTCCCCCCGAGAACTCGTCTCTGTTAATGCCTGTGAGAATTCCAATCTTTGCGAATGAGTACGCAAAAGTTGAAGGCAGTTACCCGGATCAAGACATCCGGTTAACAGGTCTGGTAAACCCAGACATCAAAAGGTGGAGCAGTATAGCAAATTGGATACTAGTTCAGTTTGGAGATAAACTCAGAGAGATTGAACTGTATGAAGCGGTACATGCTACTGTATATGGCTTCTACCCAAACCCTCATCTATTTTTGGTACTGGCAGAGAGGTACAACTACAGGACAGGAACGTTCATAACGCCCTGCGGAGAGATGGGGTTGGCTCTCCACGAGATGAAGTATATCTCGTACTTACCAATGGCAGACTTTCCTTACGAGGAGTATGTCCCCACCAAAGACGAGTTAGAGAGACTGCGTCGAGAGAATTCGAAGATGGTAGAAGTCTTTGACGAGTTGTTATGCCATTACAACGTATGCTCTTTCTACTACAAGAGTGGCTCGTCTGGTACATGCTATTCTTCGAAATGGCTGACTTATCTTTTTCTCAACAATGTTTTTGAGAAAAAGACAAAAGAATATGATTCCTGCAATCCAGACTTCTTCCAACCTCTCACCCATAGTGAAGTGATAAAGCTGATGGAGGAGAATAAGAGATCGGATATTTTAGTAGAGGATGAACATCCGTATCCGTCTCTTAAAGTTGGAGATTTTGTTGAGAGCCATATAAGAATGGGCTACAGGCCCATGTCCAAAGAAGCCTAATTAGCAGGATTTCTGTCGTACTGGCTCCGCCGCTTCGTCATGCCTGGGGCAAGTGCTGTAGACCGCTTCCACCGCGGTGTCCTTTTTGCTACTGTCCGGTTAGTCTTCGGCTACAGGATGGATCTACTATCAGCGATGACTTGCAGAATAAATGCGAGTCTTCGTCTATATGTAGATTCCATGCTTAAGGGTAAGTGTGATAAAGGTAATTTCCCCAGACTGGAATTATCTTACACTTACTTATTCGGATGGCTCCTCCTGCACCATCCATCTCTGATGAATCCTGCCATGGGGGCAGTGGATGGCAGTTTTTTGTGCCGGTTCTCACAGAGCCGATGGCTATACACTAGCCTGAAAGATTGCAGACGCACTTTAAATCTTGGCAGAGGATGGAATTTTCTTTGTACTCCCCCTCCAACGGGTTATGAATTCATGGCACCAAACATGGTTGACCTTGGGAGGCAGCCTATAGGTCGAATAACTTTTGAATGGTTAAAGGCAATCAGACCATCGTATCTTGCATATATATTTGAGGAAGAATGCTTTCTGGAGCCATATTTGCCAAGTCGCTTCGCTCGACAATTTGGATATGACCAGTTCCACGTGGGGAATGCAATAACTTGCTTACGAGGAACATGATACTTGATCGACGGAGCCAGAGCGTGGGCTTACTACAATGCTCGAGACACACAGGCAGTGTTCTCGATGCCACACAGGAATAATGTTGGTCCAAGAATGCTATACACATATTCACAGTTTTATACAACTGCCAACACTTTTGCCGAAAACTTTAGCCATGTGAATAGTTTTGCGACGGCAAACCGTCTGAGGAAGGAAGCAACTGATGTACTGGCTCCTAACAATGATGAGGAACACAAACCAGTGGATGATCAACTGGAGGCTTCTAGGGAAGTCAATTTCCCTGAGGAAGTTAATCAACCTATAAGAGTCTCTCTGAAGGTTGCTAAATCTTCGGCCAGGGAGAAGAAAAGAAGAAGGGAAGAGCCTCCTGCCCCCATTGTGAAGAAGAAACTAATTCTGGAACATTCTTCAGAGAAGGTTACGACGAGATCGCAATCCAGACAATTGGCTGAGTCCACTCGAGATGAAGCCGCTACACCAACCTCTGTTCATAAACAAGTCGATATAGTAAACATAGAGAGCCCTGAAAGGCCTCTACATAGAAGGAAGAAGCTGGTTCACAGAAGACAGAAGATAACAGTTTCTCCTCCTAGACAAGCTTTGTCTTCGGTAGTAGCGAACGTTGTAGCTGGGCTCACTATGCCATCTCCAACTCCTGTTTCTGAGGCTGGACATAAAACTCCTAGTCCAGAACAGAGGAAGGATATTGAGGAGAGAGAAAAGATTGACCGGAGAGATGAGGCCATAGAGCCTAGAGACAATATTGCAGAAACAGAGCATGAACCTTTGCAATCTCCATTGTCACCAGCAGCGGAAACTCATCTTCCTGCCACACCGGGAGCAAACCGTGAGGAGGAAGATCGTTTGATGATCGAAGCTCTATATGGCTGTGACTTCGGTTATCAAGAAGAGGCTGATCAAGCAACTGCTGCTGCTAGTGAAGAGGCTCCCGAAGACAGCGAGAACGAGGAAAGCACCTCATCAGAAGATGTAGATGAGACACAAAATTCGGATAAGAATGTTGATATCCAGACATCTCCTCGAGCTATTGATGACACTCTGACTCCTGAAAAGGAGGCTGAGGTGCCGATATCTCCAGAGAAGGTTGCTGATGAAGAAGTGGATTTGGAGGAAACTCCAGTTGCTGCTCCCGAAGGTATTGTAATGAAATTAGCGCTCTTCTTTTAATAAATAACTTGATAGCTAACATCTTTATTCTTATCCATACAGAACCCGGATCTTCTCCTGCTCCTCCAGCATGTATGGACATAGTATTGGCGACGACAATTGCTAGTAGAAGCCGCCATTTATCTTGTGGCTCTGAAGCAAGAAGTAGCCAGGCCATAGTGTCTGAGGCTACTTCTGCTCAACTAGAATCTGTACCAACCGATGATAGGCCTGTTGTCGGACCGAACCATGGTAAGATTATTTTCACTTTTGATTCTCTTGGATAATAGTAAATGACAGGCAGAATGACAAATTTTTAATTTTACAGAAGAACAACCTGGAGGAGCAACTAGCTCCACTCTAGTTCCCTTATTCAAGGAGCGTACTGTTCGAGAAATTGAACGTCCTGCTGCTCGTCATCAACAGGAGTTGCTGCGACTCCTGGTGCTCTGGCGATTAATCAGCTTGTCATCCAATCATTCACCAAATGCTTCTTCGAGTCCTTGGGACATTTGATAAATAGAATGATGGACAAAGAAGATGCTGATTTTTACATGGTTAGAGGTCCGACCTCTTTTTTACTAAAGGCTATCAGGGAGCAAGGTGACGAGCCCCAGGCCACTTTCCTTGACTACTTATTAAATGAGCTGGAAGCTTCAGTAAAGAACTATAAAGAGCTCAATAAGGGGGAAGTAGAACCCTTAGTGCAAGCAGAATTTGAACAGATGGCTCAGGCAGCTGCAGTTGAAAGAGTGAACTTCCAGAATCTCTTGGATGCCTATTCTACTAAATCTGCTGAGTATAATTCCAAGTTGGAATCGGTGATCTCAACTGCTGAGAGAAAAGAGGGAAGGATTGCCGAGCTGAGAGTGGAGATTGCTCGTCTCCAAGAGGAACTGGAAAATAAAGTTACTGAGCATCAGACTGCAGTCCAACAAATTGGTGCTCTAACTCAGGAAAGAGACGAGTATGTAGCAGCTCATGATGCTGAAATCACTCGCCGAATGGTAACCATGCCCGTTTTTAATGAAGAATCTGGGATGGAAGAGGCCAAGAGGAGAGTGATGGCATCTCGCGAAGAACGGTTGCAGATTCTGAAATAACAGATTGCTAATCTGATGACACCTCCGTCTCAGTAGAAAGAATATCTTATATCTTTTTGTCTTTCTTTATGCTATGTATGTAATGTCTTGAATTTTGATCAATAAAAGACATTTTTGTTGTGGCTCTATTATTTATTGCATATCTTGTTCAGATACAAATAATAGAGATAGAAAATATATTCAGAGGTATAAAACATGATATATTTCTTGATTCTAGAAAATAATCATATTCAAGTATATCTGTTCAGAGGTAATATGGACGTGGCAAATATAATTTATTGAATATCACTATTTCAATAGACAACTTAATCGAAAATGACAAGTTGCTGGTGTAGATAAACAAACGAAATAAATCGTCAAAATGTGTGAACGAAGTGAATCGTCAGGATGAACGGATGAACCGTCAAATGAGTAGAATGAGCGAACGAATCGTCAAATTGATTGAATGAACGGGTGAACCGTCGAGTGATGATGATGAATGAACGGGTAAACCGTCGGATGATTGTGGATGGTATGAACGGGTAAACCGTCGGATAGATATGTGAACGGATGAACCGTCAAAGGGGATGAATGTAATGAACGGACGAACCGTTGAATGATGATGAACGGACGAACTGTCAGATGATGATAATGAACGGACGAACCGTCGAATGATGATAATAATGAACGGACGAACCGTCAAATGAATGTGTTGTTTCATTGTTTTGAGAATCTTCGCCTATAAATAGAACAGAAATTTGGAAGGAATGATCATTTCCACTTTTCAACATAAAAATGTCGTCTGGAGATGCATCTAAGAAGGTTGAAGTCACCCCAAAGGTTGAAGCGGGCACTGAAGAACGTTCTGCCGATCCAGTCCAACCAAAGCAGGCAGAAGTAGGCGAAGGTTCGTCTGCACCCAAAGCACCGTGGGATATCTTAGATTTTCTGCTTGAACCAGGAAAGACAGAAGAGGAGGAGGCCATGAGGATGGCCGCTTGCAAGTTCTTGGTAGGCTCGAGCAAGGATGACCTCGACTCTTTTGCTGATTATATCTTTGATAAGGATGGCAGTAGTTCGCGTCCCAATGTTGAGAAGGATGATAGTGATCTTCCTTGATATCATGTAACATCACTTATGATGAAATAAAAATCAAACTTTATTTATGAACTGTCTGATCTTATTTACATAAAATCTCTGTTACATTTATACATAATATTTCTTGAGGAGTTTGCCATTGATAGGCATCATTGCAACTCGACCGTCTAACTCTGAAAGTTGATAAGCTCCGTTTGAAAAGACTTTGCTAACAACATAAGGTCCTTCCCACTTCGCATCGAACTTGCCTTTACTCGAGTGAGTCATTGTCATAGGACATCCTACTGTTAGAACAAGTTCTCCTTGCTGAAAAGCTCTGATTTTAACTTTGCGGTTGAAAGTCTTCGATATGCGGGCTTGATATAACTCAATATGTTATTGAGCCAATAGCCGTTTTTCATCGAGTGCTTCTAATTCTTGAAGTCGAAGAAGATCATTGTTCTCTGTAGTGAGTTCAATAGCAATGGCAATCCTTAAAGAAGGAATTTGAAGTTCCAGAGGAAGAACTGCTTCACAGCCGTACACCAAAGAGAAAGGTGTAAAGCCTATGGGATTGCGGACCGTAGTTCGATAGGCCCAAAGACATTCACCAAGCTTTTTGCTCCAATTCCGTTTGTTAGTAGACATAAACTTCTTAAGGAGCTTGATGATAGTTTTATTGAAAGCTTCAGCTAAGCCATTAGCACCAGGATTGTAGGCTGTAGAAGCAACATTATCAATCCGATGATCATCGCAGAATCTCGTAAACTTCTGGCTGATGAATTGTGGTCCATTGTCGTGAATGATTCGTCGAGGTACACTAAATCGATAGATGACATGGTGTTTGACAAAGTTAATGACACTGCTGGTCTTGACTTCAGTCAAAGGTATAGCTTCAGCCCATTTGGAGAAGTAATCGGTTATTGCCAGTATGAACCGATGTCCTCTAGAAGAAGGAGGATTGATGGGACCAATGATGTCCATGCCCCAAGCTTCAAAAGGACAGGAAGCAGCAGTCGGATGAAGGAATTTCGACGGTTGATGAATAAAATCTGTATGGATTTGACAAGCTCGACATTTCCTTGCATATTCGATGGCATCAGAAAGCATCGAAGGCCAGTAGTAACCCATGCGTCGAATGCGATCCTGTAGTTTAGGACCGGGTTGATGTGCTCCGCAGACACCGTCGTGAGCTTCACGCAATACTTACTTTGCTTCATCACCAGCTAGACAGCGCAAGAGTAGGCCATCATAAGTCCGCCGGTAGAGAGTCTTGGTAGTCTGATTGTAATAGAATCGGAGAGACCGCCGACAAACACTCGTAGCCTCCTTGGGATCTTCAGGTAGTATGTTATGAACTACGAAGTCGATGAAGGGAGTTCTCCAATCTTCATTGATAACATTGACTTCAGTAAGATTACTGAACTCGATGTTACGATTGTTTTCGACGCAGAATAATTCTCGATTAGAGATGACTACTACCTGCTGTCTTCTTATAGGGATGGCTAGGACTGCTGCAAGATTGGCCAAAGCATCTGCCTCAGTATTGCAAGCTCGACGTACATATTCGATGAAGAAGGCTTTGAATGATGTAGCCATGTTGATTGCCGCTTCAAAGTAAGGCATTAGATCTTGATGGCGAACTTCATAAGTTCCTCTAACCTGGTTAACAACCAGCTTAGAGTCACCATAGACTTCAAGATACTCAATATCAAGTTGTTTGGCTAGCTGAAGGCCAATGAGTAGAGCATTGTACTCTACGACGTTGTTGGAGCAAGGTTCATCTAAGGAGTATGCTCTTTGGATAGCTGACCCGTCTGGAGAAACAAGGACAACTCCAACTCCTGCGACAATGGCACCATTGGGTCCAATCCTGGATGCACCATCAAAGAATAGTCGCCAAATAGGAAAATTTTCGGAGATTGTATTAGATTCCAAAGTCTCGTCTGGAATTTCATCATAAAGCTTAGACGTCTCTGGAACAGGATGAGCCGCTAAGAAATCCGTCAGGGCTTGACCTTTGACAGATTTTTGAGGAACATATACCATGTCATATTGGGCTAGCATAATGGCCCATATAGCCAACCGAGAGTTGAGTGTGCTGGGCTTTTTCATGAGTACCCGAAGAGGGTTAACTCGGGATATGACATGAATAGTTTGGCCAATGATGTAGTGCCGAGTCTTTTGAACAGCAAACAAAAGAGCTAGGCATTCTTTTTCGACCGGACTATAACGGTGTTCAGCACCAATCATAGTACGACTGAGATAATAGATAGCCTGTTCATGGCCTTTTTTGTTCTTTTGGGCAAGTAAGGCACCCAATGAATGATCCATAGCACGGACATACATTGAAAATGGTATGCCAGAGATCGGTGGCACCAAGACTGGTGGATTCATGAGATACCGCTTGATGTCGTCAAATGCTCGTTGACATTCTTCGGTCCAAACGAAAGATACACCCTTCTTCATGAGTTGAGTGAATGGTCTGCAGCGTCCAGACAAATTCGAAATGAATCTCCTGATGTACGTAAGTCGATCTTGGAATCCTCGTAGCTCTTTTAGGTTGCGTGGAGGACGCATCTCTTGAATGGCTTTGATCTTCTCGGGATCCACGTGTATACCCTTAGAGGTAATGACGAAGCCAAGAAATTTGCCACTAGAGACACCCAAGAATGACTTAGTGGGATTCATTTTGAGTTGATGTTGGCGCATGAGATTGAAGATAGTTCTCAAGTCTTGGATGTGATCTTCCTTTTGACGACTTTTGACAGCGATATCGTCAACGTAGCATTCGACAGTCTTGCACAGATGATCTCGAAAGATGGTACTCATCGTTCGTTGGTATGTTGCACCAGCGTTCTTGAGACCAAACGGCATTACAGTATAGCAGTAGACTCCACGAGGAGTGCGGAAAGAAGTATGCTTCTCATCTTCAGGATGCATCTAAATCTGATTGTATCCGGAGAATCCGTCCATGAAAGATATTCTTTCGAACCCACAGGTGTTGTCGATCATGACGTCCGTAATAGGGAGAGGAAATTCGTCTTTTGGACATGCTTCATTAAGATCCCGAAAGTCGATGCAGACTCGAACTTTGCCAATTTTCTTTAGAACTGGGACAACATTAGCTACCCAATCAGGATGCTGTTCTTCTCGAATAAAGCCACAAGCGATGAGCTTCTTGACTTCATCGTCGATTGCGTCTATCATTTCTGGCTTGAAATACCGTTGTTGCTGTTTGACTGATTTTGTATTCGGCAGAATGTTCAGTTTGTGAGTAGCAACTTTGGGATCTAGTCCTGGCATGTCTTCATAACTCCAGGCAAAGACATCAATGTATTCTTTAATCAGAAGAATTAATTCTTGTTTGTCTGCCTCTGGAGGTTCTTGCTGATGAAAATTGGACAAGGTGACCCGCTCTCCCCTACATCAATTTGAACTAATTGATCTTCAGTAGGTGGTTCTCTTTGTTCGAATCGGAGTTTCCATTGGGTATCCATTCGTTGAGCCCAAGGATCTGTTTCAGAACTTTCTTCAATATCCTCGTCATAGCCTTCTGGAAGTTCGATGGAGACCATGTTAGTAGATACAGTCAGCCTATGAACTTGACCGATGCTGGTGTCAGAATCCTATGATCTGGAATCAGAAGAGTTAGAACGCTCTTCACTATCAGATTCAGAGCTTGCTGGGGATAACATCGGAGGAGAAGCATATCCGAGACCTCTTTTGGTCCTGCTGTAGTACATCTCTGACTTTCCTTTTGGAACAGCCGTACGAAAAGGAGTTTTTCTACCCTTACCGTAGTTGAGGCCACTCTTGAAGTCGTAACCCATCTTTCGGATGATGTCTTTTGATTGCTGACTGTAACAACGGAATTGAAGATGACCCGTGTCGTTGACTTTGCTATCATCCGTATAACTGAATTGTTGTTCCGGTCTTTTACTAAAGAGTATTGGCTTTTCGCCTTTCTTACGAGCGGGAACAATACGATATGACTCCGGGTGTTCACATGAAACTTCTGTTTGAAAAGATTGCACAACTCCCATTGTAAATGACTGATAGCTATCTAACATATCCAAATTGTATTTAGCATGATAAATGACATCAGTATACTGGAAAGTAGATGCTTTTTCATTGATTTGTACATTGGTATTTGCAGCAGGACCTTCAGCCTTAGCAGGCTTGGTCAAATTGATTACAAGAGAAGGAGAAGAAGAACGTGGAGGAGGATAGGCTTTGTTACGACGGAGGTCGATAACAAGCGGCTCAGAAGAGGTGAGCTTCCTTTTCTCTTTGTTATGAGATAGATTGATAACAAGTGGCTCAGAAGAAGTGAGCTGTTTTTTATCCTTGTTACGACGGAGGTCGATAACAAGTGGCTAAGAAGAGGTGAGCTCCCTTTTGTCCTGATCATCATCAATAGATTGTTTCTGGACTGGCAAGTGAATAGCCAGTGGCTTGAAAGATTGAGGACGGGAAACACGCCCTTTGACAGGAATGATGAGGGTGTCATTAGGCACTGTTTCTTGCTTTTCTTCAGTATCCAGAGACAGGACAACCTTCTTGAATTCGTCCTTGTACATACGTGCATCATTGCAGTATGCTTCAATGCCTTTAAAAGGATAGAGATCAGCAACCTCCTTTTGTACCTCTCAATTGTCATCCACGTATTTAAAACATTGATGAAGAGTCGAAGGGACAATGTTATGCTCGTGCAGAAATGGTCTTCCCAGCAAAGCATTGTAAGGACAACCATGATTGTCAATAATGTAGAAGGTAACCTTTATACGAAGATTACCTATTTGGAGTTTTAGACGGATCTTGCCCAAAGGTTCACTCCTTCCCTGGTTGAACCCAAGAATAGTGGTGATTGTACTGGAGAGACTATGCACTGGAATCTTCAGCGCATCCAACATTGTCTTTGGCATAATGCTGAGGGCAGACCTTGGATCTATCAGAATACGATCGACTTTTATCGAGTCGACATATCCTGCATAGTAGAGAGGACGATCGTGCCTGTTGTCTTCCATCAACATGTCATCTTGAGTGAAAGTTATGTTTGGAATTAACTCCAACACACTATGACAATGAAGGCAAGAGACTGGTTCTGCTTCCGGCTTCTTAAGCAGGGCTAGACAGGTTTCTGCTTGCATGAGAGCTTCACTCAGAGTTTCTCGAGTCTCTTTGGAGAGGCGCAAGAGCTCGAAGATGGACAGCCGGGCCGGTGTATTAGCCAACTGGGCTAAGATGTTAAAGTTGTAAGGCTTTTCAAGTCCAGAAGGAGATGACTTCTTCAAAGGTTTATCAAAGCGGACTTGTTGTTTGCCTTTATCAGCGACCGTCGGCTTGGGAGGAATAGACACTACAACCGGTGAAGATGTAGTAGGAATATCTTCAGTGGAAGCAGGCTGCACTAGAGCAGGCTCAAAAGAAGAAGGAGCAGGATTCTTTTGAGTTTCAGGGTAATCCTTCAGATAGGCTTTCCCTGATCTGGTGCATAGCAAGATTTCTTCATCAACTATGGGGTCAAAAGGCACCATATTGCAAATCTTTGTCTTGCTTTTAGAACGATCTTTCTTCTTGGAGGAAGAGAGAATTTCGAACTATGAAGCAAGATCCGGATGAATCCACATAATCTCGCCGTTGTCAAGAGACAAAGGGACAAGACCTTCACTTCGTGGAGGAGGGAGATTCTCAATCTCGAGAGTAGCTTTGGGAATAGGAATAACGCCATGCTGCACCATCTGGGGTGGGAAGTCACCAAATTGAACTGAGACCATATTTGCGGTAACGGTCTTCTCATCTTGCTGTAAAGTGACAACACT
Source organism: Iris pallida (assembly GCA_029216955.1). Taxonomy (NCBI): domain Eukaryota; kingdom Viridiplantae; phylum Streptophyta; class Magnoliopsida; order Asparagales; family Iridaceae; genus Iris; species Iris pallida. The sequence goes on along the minus strand of JANAVB010000599.1, from coordinate 3,880,147 downwards.
TGCATTGACCAGCTCCTGGATTTTGCCTTTGAGCACATAACATGCTCGAGTGGGATGTCCGATGAACCTGTGATAAACACAGTACTTAGGATGATCAGTCTTGCCGACTTCATCGGACTTCTTGGGATCTAGAAGTTGAATTTAATTGCTTTTGATCAAGCAATCAAAGATGCTAGCAATGTCATTCTCATCAAAGGAATATTCTACTTTAGGACGAGGTTCCCTTGGTGGAGGTGCAGAAGGAGTGGAAGTAGACGTAGGGGGAGCTACGTTAACCGCCAGAGATTCTTTGTTCTTATTCAAATTGATGTTCAAAGTTTCTTTTGCTTTGCGGTTGTTCTGGCGATTTCCACCACCTGATGTTTGATGTTCATCCCGATCAGGGTTAGACATTTGTACCCCTAGCTGCTTGAATTTATCAGCACTAACTTCAGCGGCTTTAGCGGTGACAATGAAAGATGGCCAGTCTTGGAACTGAGTAGACCCCGTCCACATGTTGATGATAGGCAAAAGATTTGCCTTACAGGTGTCTATGGTGACAGCAGCCGGAGTTCCAGGAGGCATTTTCAAAGCTTCCCGGCGGAACCTTTCAATAAAACTCTCGGCAGTTTTATTGTGTCTTTGTTTGATTTTGTTGAGGACTGACATAGTCATGTCGTTGATCCTTTCGTAACATCGTTCCAAGAAAATTTGCTTTAAGCCAGAGAAGGAGGTGATACAACCATCGGACAAGCTTCTGTACCAATCGTATGCTACGCCAGCTAAACAGCCGACGAATACTCTGGTAAGAAGAGCGTCATTTGGTTGAAGTTGGACAGTCATAACCTCAAAGTGGTTAATGAACTGACTGGAAGATGTGCTGCCATCAAACAGCGAGATGGTTGGGATCTTGTACTTTGGAGGAAATGAGACTTCCTTCCATTCAACTGGGTAGGGCTGCTTGATCCCCAACCTTTGCAAGTTGTCTTTCTCTTTGAAAGCTTCGAACTGAGTTCGCAAGAGCTTGACAACTTTATTGGCATCTTCTACTGATGTAGAAGAAGCAGGCTGAACCACGGTGTTAGGAGGAGGAACAGCATGATAAGTACTACCCCCAGCACCTGACTGACTGGGTGTAGGTTGGACTTGTACATGAGGTACTTGAGTGGATGCTACCCCCAGTCCAGCATTGACAGGCACCGATGATGCTATGATTTCAGGATTTGTAGGAGGTGCGATCGGTGGAGTCGTATGCTGGGCCACAATGATGGAAGGCATACTTACGACCATTTCAGCCATGGTCTTCAGCTTATCTTCTAGTGCAGCTATTCTTTGTTCTTGGCTGGATGAACTGGAAGCATCAGGATCTTCGTTAACAACATAAGCTATCACTTCCCTGGGTACAGTGGAGGACACTATTTGTTCTGAGCTTTCGCTGTATGCATCATAGTCAGAGAAAGAATCATCTCCTGAATGAGAAGGAAGAAGAAGATTCCTTTCATCGATTGTGTCTCGGCTTCTGGAACGGGTATGTTGGAATACTCTTTCAGAAGATTCTTGAAGTAGATCTAAATACCGCTGGCTTGGCCTGCGAGGTTTCCCATGCTTAGAGCACTTCCTACCCCCAGTGTCTCTGGAAGTCATGTTAACGGAGGCGTACAAACCCTCGTCTTCATCCTCAGACATAGGTTCAAAGTTAGGAAAGTTCAGACGATAGAAGACAGATCGTCTTGTTGTTTGACAACAGCACTTGATGACAACTTTGTGGTTACAGTGATGTCCAAGTGGTTGCACTGGGGATGTTGGGATGTTGTCCCATTTTTGCTTGAGGTGTTCTCGGAGATCAGGAACAGCAACGGGACGAGGAAAAGTTCGAGGGATATGTTCTTTAATAACATTCGGAACATGGTTCCGGTTCTTCAAATGTTTTGTCCCTTGAGTATACAGGAAAGTGCTCATTTCATTAGCGTAAGTGTCCGGATTTTTGATCCTGGAAGTTTGCTTCTGATGATGGTTGTTTTCGGTATTGGTTGTTTACGTTTCACCGAAGTTAGCCTGTTAAGATAAGTTCTTAAGTCAGCAAACTCACCCCCAAGGGTTTCTATTTGAGACACCAGCAGTTTTCCCTGTCTTGAACGGGAGATTTTGAGGGTTGGGAGATCTTGGAACTCTGCTACCGGAGTAGGCAGAATAAATCTCTGATCAGTACAAGTTCTTTTAACATGGAGAGAAGAATCCTTGTTTGAAAGAATTTTTGTACTGATTGAGGCCGAGGCACGTTCAGATTGATCTTCAACGATAAAAACCGAGGAAGATTGAGAAAAGACCAAAGGGCCTTTTCTTTTGTTTTGGAAAGAAGGGTTAGCTAAAGAGCGTTTCCCTCTGTTGTCTTCCAAGTCAAGAGACGAGGAAGTTTGAGAAAAGACCAAAGGGCCTTTTCTTTTGTTCTGGAGAGGAGGAGGAATAGCCAAAAGACTACCCCCAGTGGATTGCACAGAGGCAACTGGGTGTTTGAGAGGAGCAGAGCTTTTTCCTTTGTTGTGAAAAGAAGAGAGATTAGCCAAAGGGCTGTCTCTCTTGGATTGCGCAGACATGGTTTACGCATGGGTGGATGGCGCACTGGCAGGTTACGCAGGAGAGTCTTTGGCAGATGACTTTCTGGTTCTGGCCACAGACACTGTGGTTTGCGCATCAGGAGTTCTGGCCACAGAGTGTTTGGGATGCACTCTAGTTGCTGGAGTGCTGGTTTATGCAGAAAGATTGGCAGCCAACTGCGCCAGAGGCAGAGGAGCCTTGCACCTTGATAAGGCAGCATATGAAGTCTCTTGTGTACTGGCAACAGCAGGTTGTGCATGAGTAGTTGAGACAGATTGTGCAGCAGTAGAAACAGCAGATTGCGCACCAATCTTGGTGGCAGAATGGATAGACTGTGCAACAGTCTTGCTGGCAGACTGTACAGCAGTCTTTGAAGCAGACTGCGCCACAGATTGTGCAGCAGCCTTGGTGACAGAACTGCCAGACTGTACAGCAGTCTTGGGGACCCACACAGGGCGCACTTTGCTCATGACAGAAGTTGTTACAGTGTGGGGGTAGTCTTGGAGTTGATCATGGCTTCGTAGGCCGTCTGGTTGACCTTCACAACCAGCATCTTCTGCATCTTTTCGATAGACGCAACGTCACATTGAGTTGTCACTTCCTCGTCGGAGGAGAAAGTCGTCCCCAGCAGAGTCGCCATTTTGTTTGCAAAAAACAAAATTATGAAACTTTATTGATAAAAACTTTGTAAAGATTACAAGAATTCTGGAAAAGTACAACTGTAGGAATCCAATCTAGAAGACGATTGCTTTATCCCTTGGACGATGTGAACTTTGAAGACGATAGCCTCTGAAGTTGAAGGCAAAAGCCTCGGAAGAATGCAGCAGCACTTGGGCAAGAACTCCTGAACTCTCTGATATTTCTGAACTTTATGTCTGATCCCCTTGAATGAAGACTTGAAACTCTATTTATAGAGTTCTGGAAATAACTAATTTTTAGTTATTCTGAATAGCGCAAGTTGGATTGCGCAGGAACTGGATTGCGCAACATCAGACTGCGCAGGCAATTGTCTGGTCGTAGGCCAACTGTCTTGGACACATGGCATCATTTGATTGAAATGTGCATGATCGTGTGAAGACGGTTGCCACGTAACGAGCAATTGATGGCATGTATGCCACGTGTACTTTTGTCAATTGTCATGATGAAGTGCGCCACATGAATTGCGCTGACTTCGAATTACGCTGAGATAGATTGCGCTGGCACTAGATTGCGCTACATGTACAGCTGTCCAACTATCCTCGAGCGCTGTGCGGCACAATAAACGAATAGTCTTCTCGTTTTTTGTGCTGTCAGCTGTCAGAAAGATTTGATTTTGTCAGATAATGATGACATTGCCACGTCTGCCTGCGCAGTTGAAAGTGTGCGCAGTCTGGTGTACGCAATCTGAATGGTGCGCAATCTGATGTCTGCACAATCGGATGAAAGTTATATTTCTTGATTTTCTGACTTTGTTAATAGGTGCAACTTGATTTTTTAGGACCTACAATCGCCAATTTGACACTTCAGACGAATCTTCCCAATTGGGTAACTCCTGCCCGAATTGAAACCGCTGATGGCGGTGTTCTTAGGCGTCAGACGATGCATAGGGATGCGGAGATGATGTAACAGACCCTTCAGGATAATGCTTATGGAAGAGCCAGGATCAATGTGCATCCGATCTACCTTTACGTCGTCGATGTATCCAGTGTAGTATAGCGGGCGATCGTGCAGGTTGGTTTTGATGAGCATGTCCTGCGGAGTGAAGACAATATTGGGCATTACTCCCGTACAAGCGCTGTCTTGGGGATCTGCAGGTGGGTTCTCTCCCGTGAGGTTGACCTGAGCCAGATAGGCGTCGGCATTCTGGAGTGCATCGCTCAAAGCTGCTCGCACATCCTTTGAGAGTCTCAGAAGCTCGTATAATGACAACTTGGCCGGTGTGTTGGCCAATTGTGCCAAGATGTCGAAGTTGTAGGGCTTCTCCAGCCCCTGTGGTGTCTCTTTTCGGAGGGATTTGTCAAAGCGAGTCTTCTTCGGCCTAGGCTTGTCGGTCGTCGGAGGCTGAGCCCGTCCCGGAGCGTCAGTTGTAGTGGGCTGATGATCTTCAGCCGAGTTGTTAGCCACGGGTTGGGATTGCGCTCCAGACCGAGTGACGACGGATGTAGCTTCTTCGATATCTGCCGAGATTGTGCGGCAGGACCTGACTTTTCCACTCTTCTTCTTGTCAATGGAATTTGGCATGGGCTGGGTCACTTCAGATACCATGTCTGGATGGACCCATATGACCTTCCCTCGTGATGTGGTGAGAGGCACTAGACCAGCAGCCTGATCTCGAGGAGGTGGAAGATTAACAATTTCCATTGTCGCCAGAGGGATGGGGACCACACCGTCGTGAGTTTCCGTCGGAGGAAAGCTGCCGAATTGTACCGATACCATATTGGCTGCCACTGTTACCTCCTCGAAATCGATGGCCAGAGCGTTCGAATCGATAAGATTTTGGATGTACCGTTTTAGTTGGTAGCAGTCGTGTGTAGCATGGTGGACGTAGCGGTGGTAATGGCAGTACTTTGGGTTCTCCATCTCTGTCGGCCGTGGTTCCCGTCTTGGTGGAGGAAGCTGAATCCTGTCTCCTTGTATGAGCATGTCCAAGATGGACTTGACGTGACCGTCTTCGAAGGAGTAAGTGATTTATGGCCATTGTTTGTCTACCGGTTTTGGCTCAGGCTTCTCTGCTGTGTCGACCACCATAGCCTGCTTGCCCTTATTGTCCCGATTGTTGGAGGAGCTACCCCCATTGTTGGTGTTGGCGTTGGGACGTCTGCTCTTGTCCTCTCCCTCTGAGATGTGCAATCCCAGTTGGCGAGCCTTCTTCAGTCGTTCTTCGGTGCTTGTGGCACTGATGATAAACGTTTTCCAGTCCTTGAATTGACTTTCGCCCATCCAGAGACTGATTGTTGGGAGCAATCTCTTTTGGCAAATTTCAATCAAGGAGGAATCCGGATTTCCAGACGGCAACTTCATTGCGGTTTGGCGAAAATGCTCGATATAGTTCCTTGTCAGCTCTTTCTCTCCTTGGATGACGTCCATGAGAGTGGACATTGTGATGTCCTGCCCTACTTCGTAGAATCTCTCCAAGAACATGCGTTTAAAGCCAGCGAAGGAGTGGATGCAGTTGTCCGACAGATTGCGATACCAGTCGAAGGCGACTCCTTCCAATGCCCCGATGAATAATCGTGTGAGGATGGCATCGTCATGGGGCAGATGGTCGGTGGTGACCTCGAAGTAAGTGATGTACCGACTTGCGAAGGTCTTGCCATCATACAGGTTGATGTTGAACGGCTTATATCTTGGCGGGAATGGAACATCCCTCCAGGCAACAGGGTACGGTTGCCGAATTCTGAGGTCTTGAGAGTTTTCTCGAGCGTAAAACATGGCTCGGAGCTCCTGGACCTCTCTTCTTGCTTCTCGGGCTTCATCTACGGCGGTGGGGGCCGTTACTTCAGGAGGATTGTTGCCCGGATTTGGTGCCGTTGAATTCGAGTCCGTATTGACCGCGGGACCCGCGCTTGTTTGGCCAGGCATCCCTCCTTGCAGAGTTGGAAGGGCCACTTTGATCTCGTCCACAGACTTGACTAAGGCAAGCAGTATGGCCTCCAGAGTGTCGATGCGTTGGCGATCACTGGAATCCCTTTGGCTGCTGTTCGTCATGAACATCGTCTTTACATGAGGAGAGATAGACGAAGCAGTGGAGGAAGCGCCCTCCGAATCATACCCCTGTAGTGAGAAGTCATCGGGGTATGTGGGAATGTTCTCCTCTGGTTCAGACTCAGAAGGAACAGTACCCCCAGTTTTCGAGTTCGTCTCGTCTTGGGAATTGTGGCCGTCGTCGGGGACGTCGGGGTTTGCTGCATTTGATGGGAGAGTTGTTTCCCCCGGCTCGTCTTCTTGGAACATCGAATTATCGTGGAGGTTCGGAGGAGTGCTACCCCCAGTCCCCGCAACCCCCAGTGGTGTGGACGACGAATCTCCCACTGTGGCAGATTTCATCTTAGAACGGGTACCTTGAAAAACTCCGGCGGTGGGCACCCGCTTAGACGACAGTCTCTTAGTCATAGTGGTTGATATCTTCAGGCTAGGAGCACTGGTCTTCTTTCCTCTTCCATCGGCGGGGACTTTCTGAGAAGAGTTGCAGGAGACGACGGGAAGTGCCTCGTCTTCTGAAGACAGCTGTTGTAGTCTTGGAAAGACGGACTGCCGGTCTTTTCGCACCGTCGCGTTGTTGCAGCAGCAGTTGACGATGACTTGGGTGCAGTGACGTCCGTGGGAGGACTCTTTGCACCCCGATGCACCTTCTCTTTTCTTGTGTTTATGGAGGATGGCCTCACGCAAGTCAGATGGGTCTGGATCGACCATGTTCGCTCCCTGGATTTTGGGAGACTTTTGCGAACCTCTCTGTCTGTTTGCCACCGGGGGCTGGACTCGAGTGGTTCTGTACAACTTTCCATCTGAGGCCCACATAACAGTATGCGGGACGCTCGGATGGTCAGAGACCGGATCAGTGGACCGAGCTTGCCAAGCTCGCGCTGCCCTAGACTTCTTCGCTCTAGTGCGTAAGGGCACATAGTAGGAAGAGTCTAGGTGATGCTGGAGAGAGTCAGACATATCTTCTTGGGAGCACAAGAGATCATGATCATAGGAGAGGCAGTCGAAGACAGAGCCACGTGGGGTAGGTGTCATGCGGCTGTCATCAACAATCTTCATACGGCTGGCAGACGTAGCCGCATAGGTTTTCTTCATGCGGCTGGGAGTCTCAGCCGCATGAGTTTTCTTCATGCGGCTGGATGATCTGGCCGTATAGACTTTCTTCATGCGGTTGGCAGATTCACCCGCATGAGCCTCCTGTATGTGGTTGGCAGATTTGGCCACAGGAGTGTTCGGCTTCTTCTTGGGGCGCATAGAATCACTCTTTGTGTCACGACCCGCACCCACTGTGAGGGTACGAGAACGTAACAACGCCCAGCCTACGCCGCAGTGTCGGCGGTAGAACGCTGTTCTAGGTCATGAACTATAACTAACATAATATGAATACTTTCCATAAGGAGGCCAACACAGAGGTATAACTCAATCACAATCTAGAGATAGAATATGGCACGATAAAATAGATAAGAGAATCATCAACTGAGGTACAACAGAAATGAAATACAAGTCTAATCATCTCTAAAATATACAACTCTGAATCAAGAACAACAACTAAATATAAAATAGAAAAACAGTCTAAGCTATCTATACTAAGCAGGGTATCGTCCTCAGCAGCTGCCTGAACCTCCCCAGGGGTCCAAGTCGCGAGTGTCATCTAGGCAAGCTCCAAGTAAGGGGTGCAGGGTTCCTCATCATCCTTTGTAAAATTTTCAACAGGTCCAGTCAGGACGGGAGCGAGCACAGTACATCTCAACAGTTCATAGCAGGTTAGAAAATATAATCATGCTGTAAAGTAAGATACAAGTACTAAAAGAAATGTTGTATGTAAACAGAGAGAGAGCTGTAATAGAAATATCTACTATAAATAAAGAGCTACCAGTGACTAGTGATTTAGAGCACAAAGTCGACATGTGAACGGCTTGATTGTACATGGCTATACTAAAGAGGCGTACATGGCTATTCTACTTTGGAAATTGTTCACATGGCTATTTATACTCTCCCGTACCGCCAATCAATACACAAGGATCCAGCCAGGTTATGTTATATGATGCTATGTAACAGCCCCCGAAGGGTGGTAGACCCCGAAGGTGATAAGACCCCGAAGGTGATAGACCCCGAAGGTAATAGACCCCGAAGGTAATAGACCCCGAAGGTAATAGACCCCGAAGGTGATACATAGTAGTCCCATAAATGGGATAAGGATTCTAGGAAGACTCTACGATCATAAGAGTATATGTCGTAAGTGATCAAAGAACCAATGAAGCATATGATACGTCATGTAAGTGAAACGCACAGAACATGTAGTACCTGATGCTCCCTAAGGATAACATCTCAAGAAGGGATCCATATAGTACCAATCCGTGTGACCAACGTTACAGTATAAGTAAAGTAATCTACTGCAGGAAATAATTCTAAGCAGGATATAAAATGATCAGAGAATGTACTCGCCTGGTATCTGAATGTCTGACGTAAATGTACTATCCGAGATAAGGTACCTGACTCCTAGTTAGAGCAACACAAGTCAATATGTATACAGGGGATGATAAATGTAATCTACAATGCATCTGCATGCTGTCTAGGTCGAACTAGGCCAAAGTCAACTCTTGGTCTACTCTGGTCAACTACACTAGTCAAACTAGGTCAACTAGGTCAAGACTGACCCTAACAAGTCTAATAAGTCTCACTAGGCCTAACCAAGCCTAGCCTAGCAACCACACATCAATCACAAGGCTATACAAGCCAAACACAAGCCATCACATTCAATATTATACATAAGAGAAGAAAACTAGCATGTAAGCTATGTGTGTGTATACATGAAGGTGTATAGCAAGAATGGTTCAACACTAGCTAACTATACATGGCATCTAATTTATATTCCTACCCCTATATACATTCACATATATGCATATACTCATATATACATACATTTATACTTATATATAAACTCATATACATGGCATACATTATATAGATGCATACATTTATTCATTCATTAACATAATATACATGCACTCAATATAAATAGGAGAACTTGAAATGAAAGGGAAGGGAGGACTGATTATAGGGGTTAGGACAGTTACAAATAGGTGTTAGGGACAGCCATATAGGCTTGTGTGTGTGTAATGGTGTCAATGTGAGAGTGGGTGAGGGAAATGTGTGTATGTGATATGGTGTCTAGATGAATGTGTGTGTGACTGATTAAGTGAATAGAAACAATGGTGTCAATGGGTGGATATGCGTGTGTTAGCATAAATGTGAAACTGAAAACTGTGCATACCTAGAAAATCAGTGAGAAGGAAAGAAAATCAACATTAACCCATCATGTGACAGCAAGAATACATGTAATATGAACCTACAATCACAGGTTTTTAGTGAAGGCTTAGGAGCCAATTTACTCCTTTACAACAGTTTTCAGTCCAACACTTCAATTCCCCATTCATTTATCATTCAAGTCATACCCTATATATTAACCCACAATATATTTATATATAGCAATACATATAGATGTAGAAAGTTAGAGAGGAAGGGGTATGTGAACATGGTAATGGGGTAAGATGTGTGGACTATGTGTGAGGTGTCACAAGTGTGTCAAGCATTAAGTAAAGTATGTGCCATTCCATTATGTGCAGTGCAACATGCAAGTTCAAATTAATACCTCTCAGTTTAGGCAAGGTAATGTGAGGTTCAGCCTCAAACTCAGGTTATAACAAAACCAAAACTGTTCAATTATTCAAGGATAGGGAATTAGCTAACATGAATGGGTTAAAACTCAGATTTGAACCTTAAACTGAACAGTCCATGCTACTCACAAAATCAATTTAAACCTACTAAAACAGTCCCCAACTCATGAATTACATATAAAACCAAATGACAGTTCCTATATAAACCTAGGCCAGATTCAACCTTGAAGGGCCCCCAACTTTAATACACAAGAACACAAAACAGTCCACACTTAAACTATTCTCAGTTAACCATAGTTAAACGGTTAGAAACATCACCCAATCTCCCCCCCTTAATCATTCTCAGGTTTAAGTTATTAAACCATTGTTCAACAACATCATGCAACACATAAAACCATTTTAACAGCCCCAAAATAGCTCAAAACAGTTCATGTATAACCCAGTTTAGTCTCATCACTCTAAAACACAGAATTAAACCCAAACCAAACCAAAACAGTCACAATTTCCTCATACCATTAGATAATACATAGGAGTACATGTTAGGGGTTCAATTACATGCAAATAACAGTGTTAATCAGGTTGAAATGATTGCCAAAACTCATTTCGAAAATCTGGACAAAATAGTGTGAATACTGATACACAGTTTTTAGGTAAATTAGGAAATTGGAAATTAACTATCTAAATCAATTTAAAATACTAAAACAGGGGTTGGTAATGTTTAAACACATTGGGTACGTGTCCCACCCGAGTTTGTGTCCACCCAAGTGGACACAAACGTGTCCAATCATATGGAACACGAAACAGTGCACAAAATTGACCAATCGTCGTGCACGTGTTCGTGCGAGTCCAGGACACGACACGACACGAATTAAGACACATGCTCGTGCACACGTGTACGCCCATACTAGGGCTACACACTCGTGTCAACACGAGGTGTCCACGTGAGGTGTGTCGCGTGTACGAGACATGTATCAGACGCATGTTCTGTGCGTATACAGCTGCCTGCGCGCGACAGGACGTGTCAGTGCGGGCTCGATAGCTCTGCGTGTAGTCAACCATCTGCACCCAAATTTTGGGAGCATGATGACAGTCAATGCCCCTCACTCCACACAAAAATTCGTGTCCCGGAGTGTCCTGTATCGTGAGTTATAGACCCTGATAGGCAGGACACAGGCGTGGGGTTCGTGCACGTGTCCAAGGCTAAAAACTCGACACAAACAGACACAAAATACATAACACCCTTCACAAAAGTTCATACACACACCAAGATCTACATATCTATGTAATTAGAATTTTAAAAATCGAAAATCGAATCCTTAGTGGCATTTCTACAAACACCTAGGTTTCCTATTGGATACGTGTCCGATACGGACACGAAATGGACACAAAACTTAGCAATACCTATACCAGTAGTTAGGGTATTCCTAGGGCTTCCTATTCATGTAATTAAATCTCTATTTTATGGAGAGGATTAGGAATTACCTAGGTGTGTGAAAAAGCCCAAAAAGCTTCAAAGAGGGGTGTTTCTCTTGCCACCCAAGCTCCTCCAAATTGCTCCTCCACTGAAATTTCTTACCATAGTCAGGAAATACACAGAGATTAGGATCTATTGCAAGAAATTAGAAGGAAAAAGGAGTTGAAATGGAGAAGTTATGGATTGGGGAAGAAAGGGTTTTACCTCTATTTCCAAACTTTGCTATTTCCTAAAGGAGGCTAGCCCTAAGTGGTAGAGACATTAAATAGTAGTGGGGATGATCATAATGACCATCCATGGGCTGATTAGAATTAGGGTTAGCTACTTGGGTGGGCCTATGGGCTTTAAGTCTCAAGTCATTAATCATGACTTATGAAGTCATAAGCCATATTAGTCAAATCAACTCCAACTTTCTCCAAACAAGTTCTAATGACTTAAACCTCACTAAATTAGGTCTAACCAAGTTTACTTAACCTAACCAAGTGGTCTTAACCTAGGTTAGTCACTAGGTTAGCCTTCTAGTCAACACTAGTCAACCCTCAATTAAACAATTCCAAAATAAATTCTAAAAATTTTCATAAATTTAAATAAATTATAATAAATCCAAATAACCCTAAAATGTCAAAAATATCCTAATCACATGGCTAGGCTCTAGGATAGGCAGTCTCTACTGTTCACTAGCACAACAACAAATCATAAGTCATGATTTAAATAGTTTTAAAGAAAATTATTAAAAATCACCAAAAATTATATTAAAATTTTAAATACCATAATTAAATAAATTAAATACAAAATTTCAAAATTACCCTCATCTGAAAAACTGGGTGTTACAATCCTACCCACCTTATAAAAATTTTGTCCTCGAAATTAAGATGGTAGCAGGCCTTCTAGGTCAAACCCCCACAAACAAAGTCTCAAACATACCGTCAGATAATCATATACGTCTGTCCAAATCATGATACTCAGAATCTTTGTCGTGCTAGTGAGCAAGGCTACGATAATCACAGAGTCCTCGACTAAGGCACATACCTCTAGAATCATGGTATTTAAAATTTCGCATTGCCGCATGCTTGGCAGCGAAAACCTTAAATTTCTACACCCGAGAAATACGTCCTAAATCTGACTATATGTCCTCACTATACCAGCTAAACACGACTATCGAAGATTCCAGATTCCATAACTGGGTGACCTAGCCCATATGATTTATCTCAGAAGAAATCAAACATAACACAAGAACAACAGGACAAAATTGATAAATTAACAAGGAACAGAAGGAATCGAAATTTCAAGGCAGTTATAAGAGGCAATTGCAGAATTTGATTCAAAAGAACGGAACCTGTATCTAGATCTCCAACGGCCTGAGCATCCTCGACTGTCATGGCGAAAGCTCGCCCTTGCTGGCCTCTCCTGGCCTGCTGCTGATGTTGCATGTACCTCTGCTGCTGAGTCGGTAAGGGTAATCCCCTCTGCTGGCCTACCGGGGCCCTAGCTCCTGCTTCCTGAACTGTCTGTTCCGACGATTCGGGACACTCTCTCAGACGATGATCGGATCCTCCGTAAAGCAAACATCTGTCCAGCCTCTTCCGACATTTGCCCCAATTGTGCCCGGGTCTCTTGCAAAAAGGGCAAGTGATAACAAGCTGCTGTTCCGGTGTCTGCTGCTGCCTCTGCGGCTGCTGCGCCTGCTGAAAGGGTACACGGTCTTGAAACTGCCGCTGCTGAAGGTAGACCCTCGGCTGCTGGTACAGCTGCTGAAACTCTAGAAGTAGCATTTGCTGCTGAAACTGTAGGGGTGGCATCTGCTGCTGAAACTGTGGCTGAATCTGCAAGTGGGGCATCTGATGCGGATACTGCTGCTGAATCTGCAGATGGGGCATCTGATGCAGATACTGCTGCTGAATCTGCAGATGGGGCCTCTTGGTCGGGCCCGCACTGCCACTAGCTCCCTGAGTGTCTCGCATCATTTTCTCCTTCAGCCCAAGATCGTCCTCCGCTGTCATGGCTCCTACCAGAATCTGCTCGAAAGTGGCGTCACGGCCGCTCTTGGTATATGACTTGATCTCTCCGATCAAACCCCTGCGGAACCTCCTCGCCTTCCCGACCTCGGTAAGATCCTCGATGAATCTGCTCAAACGGCTGAACTCTCCAGCGTACTACTCAACGGTCTGGTTCCCCTAAACCAAACTCTCGAACTGCGCCTCCAAAGCACGGAGTACGGTATCGGGAAAGAATTTCTCCTTGAACAGTTTCTTGAACGCTGTCCAAGTCTTACCGGCTGTACCAACCCTCGGGTCCGTCTGGTACCAGGTACGGGCCAAGTCCTGCATCTGACTGGCGGCTGCCTCGATCTGTAATCCAGCTGGTATCTGTGACAATCGGAATATCTCCTCAATGTGCTCTATCCAATCGTCAGCGTATATGATGTCCTCTGTACCCTTGAAGTCTCGGGGTCCCATCTTCTTGAAGGAATGGATGTCTGGAGTCCTCGGCTGATACGACTGCATCTGACCTCCCTGTGGCTGAGCAGCCACTAGCTCTACTGTCGTCCTGACTAACTGATGAGTATCCTGCATGCTCTGTCGGATATCAGCAGACTGGCTCTGCTGTATCTGTTGCTGAAACTCCATGAATCGCTGGAAGAGGGTAAACATCTGAGCCGCATCTACTATCCCTGAAGGTAACTGCTGCTGGTACATATCTGGAATGACGGGGGAAGACCTCCGGACAGGTGGAGGTGCGCTCCTAAAAGCTGCAGAAGCTCCTATGTGAGCAGAAATAGGGGGTGCTGTGGTCCCAGCATCCACAATCGGGTGAGGGGTGGTAGGCCTCTCACCAGCGTCTGCTGAGCCAGAGCGATGCGATCGTGTCTCAATCACCATCCTGGAGACAGATCAAACAAGGAATCTATACTGAGATAGAAACGATAATTCAAAGAAGGATAGTTATTCAAGGAAGTATCAGGAATTCAGACGGCAGGAATCCAGTTAGAGTTTTTCCTAATGCGATTGAGTACCTCAAAATAACTCCTAATCCTACTGCAGGCTGTAGTGGTACTCTAGTTCGAATACCAATACACAAACTTGACCTACATGGGCCACCACTAAAAACGTGTTACGACCCGCACCCACTGTGAGGGTACGAGAACGTAACAACGCCCAGCCTACGCCGCAGTGTCGGCGGTAGAACGATGTTCTAGGTCATGAACTATAACTAACATAATATGAATACTCTCCATAAGGAGGCCAACACAGAGGTACAACTCAATCACAATCTAGAGATAGAATATGGCACGATAAAATAGATAAGAGAATCCTCAACTGAGGTACAACAGAAATGAAATACAAGTCTAATCATCTCTAAAATATACAACTCTGAATCAAGAACAACAACTAAACATAAAATGGAAAAACAGTCTAAGCTATCTATACTAAGCAGGGTATTGTCCTCAGCAGCTGCCAGAACCTCCCCAGGGGTCCAGGTCGCGAGTGTCATCTAGGCATGCTCCAAGTAAGGGGTGCAGGGTTCCTCATCATCCTCTGTAAAATTTTTAACAGTTCCAGTCAGGACGGGAGCGAGCACAGTACATCTCAACAGTTCATAGCAGGTTAAAAAATATAATCATGCAGTAAATTAAGATACAGGTACTGAAAGAAATGCTGTATGTAAACAGAGAGAGAGCTGTAATAGAAATATCTACTATAAATAAAGAGCTACCAGTGACTAGTGATTTAGAGCACAAAGTCGACATGTGAACGGCTTGATTGTACATGGCTATACTAAAGAGGCGTACATGGCTATTCTACTTTAGAAATTGTTCACATGGCTATTTATACTCCCCCGTACCCCCAATCAATACACAAGGATCCAGCCAGGTTATGTTATATGATGCTATGTAACAGCCCCCGAAGGGTGGTAGACCCCGAAGGTGATAAGACCCCGAAGGTGATAGACCCCGAAGGTAATAGACCCCGAAGTTAATAGACCCCGAAGGTAATAGACCCCGAAGGTGATACATAGTAGTCCCATAAATGGGATAAGGATTATAGGAAGACTCTACGATCATAAGAATATATGCCGTAAGTGATCAAAGAACCAATGAAGCATATGATACGTCATGTAAGTGAAATGCACAGAACATGTAGTACCCGATGCTTCCTAAGGATAACATCTTAAGAAGGGATCCATATAGTACCAATCCGTGTGACCAACGTGACAGTACAAGTAAAGTAATCTACCGCAGGAAATAATTCTAAGCAGGATATGAAATGATCAGAGAATGTACTCGCCTGGTATCTGAATGTCTGACGTAAATGTACTATCCGAGATGAGGTACCTGACTCCTAGTTAGAGCAAAACAAGTCAAGATGTATACAGGGGATGATAAATGTAATCTACAATGCATCTGCATGCTGTCTAGGTCGAACTAGGCCAAAGTCAACTC
Organism: Iris pallida; assembly: GCA_029216955.1. Taxonomy (NCBI): domain Eukaryota; kingdom Viridiplantae; phylum Streptophyta; class Magnoliopsida; order Asparagales; family Iridaceae; genus Iris; species Iris pallida. The sequence continues at coordinate 3,864,300 of JANAVB010000599.1, read as the reverse complement.
TTGGTCAACTCTGGTCAACTACACTAGTCAAACTAGGTCAACTAGGTCAAGACTGACCCTAACAAGTCTAATAAGTCTCACTAGGCCTAACCAAGCCTAGCCTAGCAACCACACATCAATCACAAGGCTATACAAGCCATCACATTCAATATTATACATAAGAGAAGGAAACTAGCATGTAAGCTATGTGTGTGTATACATGAAGGTGTATAGCAAGAATGGTTCAACACTAGCTAACTATACATGGCATCTAATGTATATTCCTACCCCTATATACATTCACATATATGCATATACTCATATATACATACATTTATACTTATATATAAACTCATATACATGGCATACATTATATAGATGCATACATTTATTCATTCATTAACATAATATACATGCACTCAATATAAATAGGAGAACTTGAAATGAAAGGGAAGGAAGGACTGATTATAGGGGTTAGGACAGTTACAAATAGGTGTTAGGGACAGCCATATAGGCTTGTGTGTGTGTAATGGTATCAATATGAGAGTGGGTGAGGTAAATGTGTGTATGTGATGTGGTGTCTACATGAATGTGTGTGTGACTGATTAAGTGAATAGAAACAATGGTGTCAATGGGTGGATATGCGTGTGTTAGCATAAATGTGAAACTGAAAACTGTGCATACCTAGAAAATCAGTGAGAAGGAAAGGAAATCAACATTAACCCATCATGTGACAGCAAGAATACATGTAATGTGAACCTACAATCATAGGTTTTTAGTGAAGGCTTAGGAGCCAATTTACTCCTTTACAACAGTTTTCAGTCCAACACTTCAATTCCCCATTCATTTATCATTCAAGTCATACCCTATATATTAACCCACAATATATTTATATATAGCAATACATATAGATGTAGAAAGTTAGAGAGGAAGGGGTATGTGAACATGGTAATGGGGTAAGATGTGTGGACTATGTGTGAGGTGTCACAAGTGTGTCAAGCATTAAGTAAAGTATGTGTCATTCCATTATGTGCAGTGCAACATGCAAGTTCAAATTAATACATTTCAGTTTAGTCAAGGTAATGTGAGGTTCAGCCTCAAACTCAGGTTATAACAAAAGCAAAACAGTTCAATTATTCAAGGATAGGGAATTAGCTAACATGAATGGGTTAAAACTCAGATTTGAACCTTAAACTGAACAGTCCATGCTACTCACAACATCAATTTAAACCTACTAAAACAGTCCCCAACTCATGAATTACTTATAAAACCAAATGACAGTTCCTATATAAACCTAGGCCAGATTCAACCTTGAAGGGCCCCCAACTTTAATACACAAGAACACAAAACAGTCTACACTTAAACTATTCTCAGTTAACCACAGTTAAACAGTTAGAAACATCACCCAATCTCCCCCCCTTAATCATTCTCAGGTTTAAGTTATTAAACCACAGTTCAACAACATCATGCAACACATAAAACCATTTTAACAGCCCTAAAATAGCTCAAAACAGTTCATGTATAACCCAGTTTAGTCTCATCACTCTAAAACACAGAATTAAACCCAAACCAAACCAAAACAGTCACAATTTCCTCATACCATTAGATAATACATAGGAGTACATGTTAGGGGTTCAATTACATGCAAATAACAGTGTTAATTAGGTTGAAATGATTGCCAAAACTCATTTCGAAAATCTGGACAGAATAGTGTGAATACTGATACACAGTTTTTAGATAAATTAGGAAATTGGAAATTAACTATCTAAATCAATTTAAAATACTAAAACAGGGGTTGGTAATGTTTAAACACATTGTGTACGTGTCCCACACGAGTTTGTGTCCACCCAAGTGGACACAAACGTGTCCAATCATATAGAACACGAAACAGTGCACAAAATAGACCAATCGTCGTGCACGTATTCGTGCGAGTCTAGGACACGACACGACACGAATTAAGACACGTGCTCGTGCATACATGTACGCCCACACTAGGGCTACACACTCGTGTCAACATGAGGTGTCCACGTGAGGTGTGTCGCGTATACGAGACATGTATCAGACGCGTGTTCTTTGCGCATACAGCTGCCTGTGCACGACAGGGCGTGTCAGTGCGGGCTCGATAGCTCTGCGTGTGGTCAACCATCTGCTCCCAAATTTTGGGAGCATGATGTCAGTCAATGCCCCTCACTCCACACAAAAATTCGTGTCCCGGAGTGTCCTGTATCGTGAGTTATAGATCCCGATAGGAAGGACACAGGCGTGGGGTTCGTACACGTGTCCAAGGCTAAAAACTCGACACAAACAGACACAAAATACATAACACCCTTCACAAAAGTTCATACACACACCAAGATCTACATATCTATGTAATTAGAATTTCAAAAATCGAAAATCGAATCCTTAGTGGCATTTCTACAAACACCTAGGTTTCCTATTGGATACGTGTCCGATACGGATACGAAATGGACACAAAACTTAGCAATACATATACCAGTAGTTAGGGTATTCCTAGGGCTTCCTATTCATGCAATTAAATCTCTATTTTATGGAGAGGATTAGGAATTACCTAGGTGTGTGAAAAAGCCCAAAAAGCTTCAAAGAGGGGTGTTTCTCTTGCCACCCAAGCTCCTCCAAATTGCTCCTCCACTGAAATTTCTCACCATAGTCAGGAAATACACAGAGATTAGGATCTATTGCAAGAAATTAGAAGGAAAAAGGAGTTGAAATAGAGAAGTTATGGATTGGGGAAGAAAGGGTTTTACCTCTATTTCTAAACTTTGCTATTTCCTAAAGGAGGCTAGCCCTAAGTGGTAGAGACATTAAATAATAGTGGGGATGATCATAATGACCATCCATGGGCTGATTAGAATTAGGGTTAGCTACTTGGGTGGGCCTATGGGCTTTAAGTCTCAAGTCATTAATCATGACTTATGAAGTCATAAGCCATATTAGTCAAATCAACTCCAACTTTCTCCAAACAAGTTCTAATGACTTAAACCTCACTAAATTAGGTCTAATCAAGTTTACTTAACCTAACCAAGTGGTCTTAACCTAGGTTAGTCACTAGGTTAGCCTTCTAGTCAATACTAGTCAACCCTCAATTAAACAATTCCAAAATAAATTCTAAAAATTTCCATAAATTCAAATAAATTATAATAAATCCAAATAACCCTAAAATGTCAAAAATATCCTAATCACATGGCTAGGCTCTAAGGTAGGCAGTCTCTACTGTTCACTAGCACAACACCAAATCATAAGTCATGATTTAAATAGTTTTAAAGAAAATTATTAAAAATCACCAAAAATTATATTAAAATTTTAAATACCATAATTAAATAAATTAAATACAAAATTTCAAAATTACCCTTATCTGGAAAACTGGGTGTTACACTTTGTCCATGCAAGTCCAGCATCGTAGTACTTTCCTCTGCCGGACTTGGGGACAGCAGAGTCCTCTATGGCTCAAAGTGGAGCCGTATGAGAGTCGCCTTTGCCGTCTTGGGTAGCAGAGAGTACCCCGTCCAGAGCTTGTGGAGGAGCAAATGATTTCGGCCTCCACTCGCAGCGAGCTTTCTTTGTGCGGGTTCGCTTCTGGACCGGGCCAGCACTTCCTTCAGAGAGCATTTATTCAAACGCCTGTTGGTCGAAGCGGACGACCATCTTCTGTTGCGTGGAGCCAAGTTTGGCTGCATTTGATTGTGTCACCAACTCCTCAGCCGTGGAGAAGTTTGTCTCCAGCAGAGTCGCCATCGTGTTTGCCATAAAATATAAAAGAGCAGAACAATTATCGGAGGACTGGACTTTTACTTCACAATACAAACTCGTTTGTACAAAGAAAGCCTAGGGACGAAAGCCTAGGTACAGCAATCTAAGTATAATTATTTATTTTAGATTCTGGGGGGTGACGGTAGAGGGTCGGGAAAGCGACGGCAGCTCTGCCTTACTCCTTGGACGATCAGGTGCAGCCTTGGCTCTGTAGAAGAACTGCTAGGCGTTGATGAAGAAATGCTCTCTCTTCAGGCTCTTTGGCTCTCTATGTCTCTATGTGTGTCTGTCTCTATATCTCTCTGTGTGTCTCCGTATCTGTCTGTGTATATTTGTAAGGGAATGGCACCCTGTTATTTATAAGAGTAGGGGGCTTCATTAGGGTTTACAATGATTGCCCATTCTTGAAAGTCGGCGGCTAAGGATCATTGGATCTGGGCTGTTCATCGAGATTTGAGCAATAAATGTGATTGTATCAAATCTTTTGTGGGTAATTAATGCTGATTGACATAAATCCTCCTGATTTATCATGCCAACCTCGGATTCTTCGACACGTGTCTTTAATTGGCTTATTTATAAATGATCTGATTTGATCCCAATATTTTATTGGGATTTGTTGAGGGATTTCGATCAATCTGATGCCATGTGCCCGGCTATCATGCCACGTGTCATAACAGCAGAAATCTGAGCCGCAGGAGAGTTGCTCCTTATTGGGCCGCATAAGGATGGCCATGTGTCGAGGCTGCCTAAGAGTGGCCCCCTGACTATTTGGACCGCATGGTAATTTGAGCCGCAAGAGTGTGGATGACCGCATGACTGAACCGCATGGAGTTAGTCTTCGCGAGCCGCATAGATCTAGTCTTCGTGAGCCGCATGGGGCTGGTCTTCATGAGCTGCATGGAGTTAGTCTTCGTGGGCCGCATGGGACTGGTCTTCGTGAGCCGCATGGAGCTAGTCTTCATGAGCCGCATGGGGGAGTCTCCGCTTGGGCCGCATACGACTGTCCACGTGTCAAGGCCGTATGACAGTTTTTGACTCTCGGGGGATCGTGTCAGAGATTTTCTTTGCTTCCCAAGGAGTTCGTCATTATGAGGGAGTCATAATGATATCTTTGTGTCAGAACTGTCAGAGATGTCAGCCGTCAAGGCATTTAATGCAGTAAAGGACAAACGAGAGAGCTGTTTGCGAGACACGTGGCTCCTCTTTGAGCCGTATAGGACTTTCTTGAGCCGCATAGATCCTTGATCCGTATGGATCCTTGAGCCGCATGAATTCTCTGAGCCGCATGGGGCTCTCTGGCCGCATGGATCTTTCTTTATTATTTTCCATGCTTCTACAGTCCCTCAACCAATCCATCCATAGGACCACATCATAATCGGCCATCAGAAATTCTATCAACCTAGCGGGAAACTCTCTACCGCTAACTACGATTCGACACGAAGAAAATACTCTATCTACTCCCACAAAACCGTTACCAGTAAGTATTTTGAGTCTTACTGATAATGACTCGGGCTCCAGTCCTATCCGTGTCGTAAATCGTGCAGACATAAATGAATGTGATGCACCTGAATCAAGTAATACTAATACAGAAAAAGAGTTGACAAGAATGGTACCTGCCACCACCTCACCTGATGCCAACTCCTCTTCCACGGTCAAAGCCATCACCTTACCTTGCCCTCTGGGCGCTGGTCCCCTCTGCTGGAAACCTCTCTGGCGGTTCTAATTTTGAGCTTGGGCATGGGCATACTGTTGCGGACGCTGCTGTTGGAATGTTTGGGCCTGAGGCGATAATGGCCTCGGAGGCTGGTACTACTGCTGCTGCACTCGTGCTGGTTCCCTCACCGAAGGACTAGTCTGGGCCAATGAGGATGAACCGGCTCTCTACGGGCAGGACCCTATCATGTGATCCGATGCCCCACAAGCCAAACACAATCCTTGTGCTCGGCGACATTCTGATACTACATGCCCTGGCTTCCCACAATAAGTACATCCCATTGTGGAAGACTGCCTCCGCTTCTGCTGAGGGTACGTCGGGGTCGAGTGCTGAACCGACGTAACTGATGCTGCCCTCCTTGGAGCTCCAATGGTCAAGGCCCTAGCTGCCAGGACTGGGGCTGAAGACTGGTTCATCTGACCATAGGATCGCTTTCGTCCTCCAGTTCTGTCTACAATCCTCTGTGAAGTATACTCATACCTCTTCGCTGCTCGCAAGACAGCATCAAAAGTCTGATGTTCAAACTTCTCCACTGCTAGAATGATCTCTAGGTGGAGTCCCTGCTGGAACCGCTGCGCTCGATCGAGCTCGGTTGCCACCAATGTGGGAGCAAACCGACTCAGTCTCGAAAACTCGATCGCATAACCATCGACCGTCCTACTCATCTGCCTGAGATTGGTGAACCTCGTCTGTAGGTCGTGCCGAGCTACAGCATCGAAGTACTTGATCTGGAACTTATCACTGAATACCGCCCATGGAACAGGCGTCGCCAACCCAACTGCTATCATCGTCCACCAGGTGCGGGCTAGGTCCAATAACTGTAGGCGCACCACAGCTACCTTCTCTCCTTCTGGAGTCTTGGCTGCATCTAAGATAATCTCGATGTCCTGGAGCCATACATCAGCTGCAATAGCGTCCTCACTACCGTCGAAGAAAGGAGGGTTCAGACGCTTGAAACTGCTAGCCGCACTGTTCCCTTGATAACCAACACGGCCCATGGCATCCTGTACTACCTGGTGAAGGGCATCACCCCGGCGATCTTGAGATGCAAGCAATGTCCTGATGAGACCCACCAAGGTGTCATTGTCAGGCTCTGTAGGCTGGACGGGCTGAACTGTTGGCTCTTGACACCCAGTAGGCATGACTCTGGAGGCTACTCTTGAATACTGGGCTTGATCTCCAGGTTGCTGCTGGTCCACGGGAGGTGCTCCGCCTTGCCGATTGCTAGGACCAGGAACAATGCCACTGAAAAAATGACATAGGGAACAATAAAGAAGGATCATAATAGATCAAGGATATAAGCATGTGATCAGATCAAGATTTCAGGAAGATTAGGAGACACGAGTAGAGATCAAAGGCGAGTGCTGATTAAGACATCTATCCGGTAAAGCCCTCACACATCTTGATTTTCAAGACCTGCATAGGCCACCACTCAAACCATGTCACGCCCCAGAACCAGAATACTGGAGAGCGGGGGACAGACACAGCCAGCTACGAACGTTGAAGTAAATTTCTATCTCGTAATACGGTCACGGCTGTCTAGATACATGAGGGTTTACTACAAGCCATCAATCTCTTAAGGTCAAGAACAAGCCTAGTATCTCAATCTCAAGCAAGCAAGTAAATATAACAAGATGGTAGATCATCAAACATACAAAGTAAGGCATCCCATACATTACATATTCAGATGACCATGAAGCTAGTCATACAAAATGTGAAGACTAGCAAGAGTTTAAGTTATACATGATCAACCCTAGGATTTTTTAATCATATTACAGCCCATAGGCAGACAGTAAGTAAAGTTACAAATGAGCTAACACTTGCTCGGTGGCTAAATGTCTCAAAAGAATATTTTTACAATAGAGTGGGAGAGCAAAATAAAACCCACTCCTTGCCAGTATTCCTTCTAGTGGTCACCATCTGGCAGGAAAGCTGGGAGATCCTCGGAAGCTGCTCTAAAATCTGGCCATACAAAACCAGCTGGATCAGACCCCAGAAAGAGCAAGTGCCACAAAGGAGGCTTCACTTAAGAACTAAAACTAGCATATCAGCACATAAAATTATAGAGGAAATTGCATAAGACATAAGTAGAGATAACAGGGTGATAAACGATAAGATAGCTAAAGGACTATTCCGGTAACCAAGTTACAACCCGTAAACCAAACAAGGACCGGGGTTGTAACCTTTCACCTGAACAGAATTTAGCCTCTAACCAATTATCGATAGAGTAAGGCATAAACAATCATGTCCAGAGATAGCCATGTACTGGGTCTAGACAAGACTAGACAAGATAGGACTCCATCCAATCATTCACGGCCAAGCAAGAGTACGGCTTGATAGTTAACTAGCTAGGGTTATCACAAGCCTAGTTACTAGCAAGATGCAATGAGGATTCCCACGGCCACAAGTCCTGCAGACTATCCAGGTTATCCAGGCGCAAGGTTCATGTTAAGAGTTGTCTTGACTTGTTAGGTGACTTGGATGCAACACATGACAGTGTGCATAGTAATCGTTTCATGTAGTACCCCACATAACAGTGAGCTAGAAATGTGTCCTACTCGTCGGCAGGCTACAAGTCCATCAAAGAAGATGCCCAGATAACGAGATTGCTTGTAGCCGGAATACCTCTGTATATGTTCTACTTGATCAATCTAGTCATTAACCAAGTCAGATTCGATATGAATCTCCGACCGTGGTAACCAGGGATACATGTCCTAGACATGATGCGAGACAAGACTGGTCGCTTTTACAAGCACATTCAATACAATCACCCACGGCGTTTAAGAAGAGAATTTACTAGCGTATCAAGTTAGCCGTCGCAACAGCGTTCATGGATTACATATCAATATTACTTGTCAGGGGTGTACCACAACGGGTCACCATCATGTCATGTTACTTGTCATGTTCTTGTCTGGAGTGCGCCACGACGGGCCACTATCATGTCATGTTACTTGTACTTGTTACTTGTTAGGGACGCGCCACGACGGGCCGCCATCATGGTTCATTACATGTCATTGATCATTTCGTGTTCACATATCATGGTTATGATCATAGCAGATCATCATATAAGCAAAAGAGACATATCCTGAGTGCGTCCAACGGGCCACCGATGTGATAAGTCAAAAGACATGGCAGCATATAGAGGAAAGTACATGTCATGACAAAAGAGAAATTGCCAAATCATTGTGTGCCCCAAGGCTATGCGCCCACAGGGTTTCATGTGTCTACATAAAGGCTAACATATGCCAAGTCATGCTAAGCTGTGTCACGGCTTGCACAAGTCGTGCCACGATTATCTATTTAGCAAAAACATAGAAAGCCGTGCCACGATCAAACAAAATCGTGCAAATCGTGCCAAGTCGTGCCAAGTCGTACTACGACTTGCACAAGTCGTGTCAGGTCGAGTCGTGCCATGCCTAGCCGTGGAATGCACGAGTCGTGTCGTGCCTAGCCGTGGCACGTACGAGTCGTGTCGTGTCATGAAGATCAATAGCGAGAAAATCGCATAAAATCACAAGTCGTAAAAGATGCGATAAGCCGAAACATGCAAAACCAAAGCATGAGGATCATGGGCATCCATGTGCCCAAGTGAAGGAGACTTATGCGCCCACATGGGGGTTCCTATGCGCCCACATGAGGGTGGCTATGTGCCCAAACATGGGTGCCTACATGGCCAAGGCACTTGCATGGCTAAGTGCCAAGGAATGGAGAAGGATTTGTGCATTACGGGTGAAGGCCATATGCCATACCCAAGTCATGCTCCCACACTGGCTTAATGTATGCGCCCACTCGGAGGGGAATACACTCTATGCGCCCAAGCATGGGTTGGACCCTTGTGGCCAAGGCTAAGGGTGAATGAATACAAGGAGGGAAGTCGTGAAGGCTCATGCGCCAACACAAGACTATGCTCCCACATGTGGCACCCTATGTGCCCACATGGAGGCATATGCGCCCACATGAGTGGGGGAAATGCTTTGGGAGCATGACAGGTCCATGCACCCAAGCTGTGCACTGTTCGTCTTCCCGACGAATCCGGAAAGAACGAACCATGGCCGAAAAATTCAAAACTCTGCCATTTCTCCGTCCGGAGTCAAATTGGACTTCCTTAGGTCAAAATGGGGGTAGAACAAAATTTTCTACCACCTGAAACCATCAAAACATGCAAATGAAGAAGTTAAATAGATCAAAACTTCAAGTTTCCGAAAAAGGTAATTTCCTATATTACAAACATCCATGCTTCAAAATTGTAACACCCAGTTTTCCAGATGAGGGTAATTTTGAAATTTTGTAATTATAATTATTATTTATTGATATTTATTTCATATTATGATTTTTAGTGATTTTTAATTATTTTTTAAAACTATTTTAAATTATGACTTATGATTTTGGTGTTTTGATAGTGTAACCTTGGAAACTGGTTGACCTAGAGCCTAGCCTTGTGATTAGGGTATTTTGTTTATCATTTCTAGTTTGAGGATATTCTTGTCATTTTTGGGATTATTTAAATTTATTTGAATTTATTATGATTTATGGGAATTTCTGTGAATTTAATATTAATTAAATATTGTTGTGTATTATGTTAGTCCTTAACCTAGAAGTTTAGCCCTAACCCAGATTAGACATGGCCTAGACTAGGGTTAGTTAGCTTGGACTAGTCATGACTAGTCATTGGTTAGAATGATCAAGTTAGACTAGCTAGTTTTAGTTAGTTTGAGACTAGCATTAAAACCTAGGTTCCATCCTAGCCATCAATTTGACATGATGTGAGGGTGACCATTGGATGGGGTCCCAAAACCCAAGAATGGCCAGCCCAAAACCCTAGGTGAGCCTATTTAATCCCTCCCAAATCATTGCCTCCTTGTTCATTCTCTCTCTTTTCAAGTACAAGGTTTGTCTCTTTAGAAACTCTTCCTATTTTGATCAATATTAATCATTTTTCATTCAAACTTCTTCCATGGTGACCTAAATCCTATTTTCCTACTGTTCATAAAGGCCAATCCCAGTTGGAGAGCAATTTGGAGGAGCTAGCTAGCAAGAAGAACCACCCCCTTTTGAAGCTTTTTCATACAAATTGCACATATAGGTAACTTCCTATTCCTTAAATAGATTTTCAATTTCTTTGCATGAATAGGAAGCCCTAGGTGTCCCCTAGCCGTAGGTATTGGATTTGTGTCGAGTCGTGTTCATTTTGTGTCCGTATCGGGCACATATCAGTCCTAGAATCTAGGTGTTTGATGAAATGCTTGAATGGATTAAATCTTGGTATTTTTTAAAACTAATTACATATTTGGGAAGCCCTTGATATGTGTTTTTGAAACACCACAGACTGAGTTCGATTTCGTGTCGTGTTCGTGTCCAAAATGGACACAAACTCACTGCACGACACCCCCGTGCACTGTCCTGCTACCCGACCTTAAAATCTCTCTGTGTAGGACACGTAGACACGTGCAATTTGACACAGAGGTGGGGACCATCACTGACAGACCCCCCCTCGAGTTTCAGGATACGTCGTGTCGTGTCGGACACGAAAACACGCGCGTACTAATTTTACACACACTGTGCACGTACGAGAAAATCGTACTGACATGCACTTCGTGCCGTGTCCTGTCACCACGAGGACACGATTCAGGGTGACGAGTATGTAGCCCTATGCCTGGGCTACACATGGGTGTGAGCACGAGAAGCCTTATGGCTTGTGTCGTATCCACGAGAGCTCGACATCGCTGTACGAGCCTGTGCACGACACTGTACACTGTGCAGTATACTCGTGTGTATTTGAGTGTACTGGACACTTCGTGTCCACTCTAGTGGACACGAGTGATACCCCCTAGACCCATGACACATGGGTATCACACTTGTACACCTGTTGTGAATTTTAAATAATTAATTTGAGGTTCGAAATAAGGAAAGTTGTGTCTGTGTTGTGTATCAGTTGTGTTCTTGTTGAACTGTCAGATTTTAAAACCCTTTTTTCTGATATTCAAAGTTAAATTAGTTTAGAAGCTATATTGTATAAGTATGTATGCCTGTTGTTAAATTCTGTGGTTTGATTTTGGTTTAGAAATGGGAAACAGTCATGTATCAGTCAAAAGTTTCAGAATTATTAACTGAGATTTGAATCGAACCTATACCTGAGAATTCCTGAGAATTTCAGGGAGTCCTAACTAAGTTTTAATGTAAACTAGTTGGATCGATTGAAATGTTAAACTGAATTTCAATGAAATGGAAAACCTGAGACTGAATTGTGTGAACTGAAATGAGATTCATTGTTAAGTTCCTAAGAGTTAATATTGGTTATTGTTGAAATGTATTAAACCTGAAAAAGAGCTATAGTTTAACTGAAATTTCACATGTTCCTAAATGACTAAAATCTGAGTTTATGATCCATTTCCTGTACACTATTTTCCCTACATCCTGTCACCAGTAATCAAATGCACACACACACACACACACAACTGAGACACTTGGCATTTGTTAAACCTGAGAATTCAGGGAATGGAGATTAATGTTAGTTTGAAATTAACTTGAATTATTAACTGAGATTTAGTTGTAATGTTAACTGAGTTGATGATTCAATTTACATATAAATACATGTACACATGTAATAGCTATTTATAGATTAGATTCTCATGATAGATTAGGTTTTTCATTTGTGAAATGGATTTTGAATGAGATGTTGGACTGAACTGATACATAACTGAGAATTATTCTTGTGTGTAAACCTGAGAATGGGCGGATGTTTCCCCACACACACATGCACAAACTCACACTCTCATATTACCCTCACCCTCTTATGACACACACAACTGAGATCCCTATCACATACACACACATTCTGAATTCCTGATTTCACTCACTCATTTATACACATACATGTAGGTAATTGACACCCCACTATTTCCTTAACCCTCAACACATACACCACTGCCTTCACTCAATACCTGAGAACTCCCTGTTTTTCCAGATTTTCCCACACTCTCTTGACATTCATATCACTTTAAAACCCACACACATGTATACCCTTAACCTCTCAAATGTTGACTAAACCCCCTTTGCATGAATGCAATATAACTCCTATATGTTGTATGCCTATATATATATAATATATGTAATATATATAAGTAATATGTGTGTATGAATAAATATGTGAATATACATATGTATGTGGGCATATAGCCATGGATGAATTCCCTATATATATAGGTATACCTTATATATAGTGAGCATATATGTATTATATATGTAAATATGCATGAAGGATAACTTGTGTGGCTTGTAATTGTGTGTGATTGATAGACTATGCTTGGTTAGACCTAGTGAGACTTATCAGACTTGTTTGGGTTAAGTTTGACCTAGTTGACCTAGCCTTGACTAGTATAGCTGACTGGAGTTGACCAAGTGTTGACTTAAGTCTAGTTTGACCTAGACAACATACAGACGCATCGTAGATTACATTTATCATCCCCTGTATACATCTTGACTTGTGTTGCTCTAACTAGGAGCCAAGTATCTCATCTCGGACAGTACATTTACTTCAGACATTCAGATACGAGGCAAGTACATTCTCTGATCATTTTATATCCTGCTTAGAATTATTTCCTGTGTTAAATTACTTTACTTGATACTGTCACGTTGGTCACACGGATTAGTACTATATGGATCCCTTCTTGAGATGTTATCCCTTCAGGGAGCATCGGGTACTCTATGTTCTGTGCGTTTCACTTACATGGCGTATCATATGCTTCTTTGGTTCTTTGATCACTTGTGACATATACTCATATGATCACAGAGTCTTCTCTGAATCCTTATCCCATTTATTGGGTCTATCAGAATTCCCATTTATGGGACTACTATGTACCACCCTTCGGGGGCATATCACCCTTTGGAGGCTTACCACCCTTCGGGGGCATATCACCCTTTGGGGGCTTATCACCCTTTGGGGGCATATCACTCTTTGGGGACTTACCACCCTTCGGGGGCATATCACCCTTTGGGGGCTTATCACCCTTTGGGGGCATATCACCCTTTGGGGGCTTACCACCCTTCGGGGGCTGTTACATAGAATCATAACATAACCTGGTTGGATCCTTGTGTATTAGTTGGGGGTACGGGGGAGTATAAATAGCCATGTGAACAATTCCAAAGTAGAATAGCCATGTACGCCTCTTTAGTATAGCCATGTACAAATTAAGCCGTTCACATGTCGACTTTGTGCTCTAAATCACTAGTCACTGGTAGCTCTTTACTTATAGTAGATATTTCTATTACAGTTCTCTCTCTGTTTACATACTGTATTTCTTCAGTATCTATATCTTACTTTACTGCATGATTATATTTTCTAACCTGCTATGAACTGTTGAGATGTATTGTGCTCGCTTCCGTCCTGACTGGACCTGTTGAAAATTCTACAGAGGATGATGAGGAACCCTGCACCCCCTTACTTGGAGTTTGCCTAGATGACACTCGCGATCTGGACCCATGGGGAGGTTCAGGCAGCTGCTGAGGACGATACCTTGCTTAGTATAGATGGCTTAGACTGTTTACCTTTTTATGTTTAGTTGTTGTTCTTAATTCAGAGTTTGTATATTTTTAGAGATGATAAGACTTGTATTTCATTTCTGTTGTACCTCAGTTGAGGATTCATTTATCTATTTCATCGTGCCATATTCTATCTATAGATTGTGATTGAGTTATACCTCTGTGTTGGCCTCCTTATGGAGAGTATTCATATTATGTTAGTTATAGTTCATGACCTAGAACAGCGTTCTACCGCCGACACTGCGGCGTAGGCTGGGCGCTGTTACGTTCTCGTACCCTCACAGTGGGTGCGGGTCGTGACAAAAATGAAAAACTTCAAGTTCTAAAGTGGAAGAGAATCATGCTAGAAAACCATTGGAACCATCCAAATGGGTTCTTGAGTGAGAGCAAGGTTCACTCAATCAAGTGGTTAACAAGCAATTCAAGTTTTAAGTCTATCTTAAGTTATTCCCAAAGTCAACGCTTGGGGGGGGGGGGGGGGGGGGGGAGGGGGGTAACCAATCTTTTCTATGTAAACAAATAATAAAAAAGAAAATAGGAAGGTAGATTGGTTATCATTACATAAAATATTTTCCACAGTTTCGTTTGCAACTGATAATAACAATACAAACTTCAAAAACTGATACACTAGTGATTATGTATGATTCTTCTTTAACTGAACTATCTTTCTAGCAAGCCTTCTAACCCCTACAGTTTAAGAAAGTACTAACCTTCGTTGCAATATCAGAAAATACTAACCCTCGCTACCTCAGGAAATTGACCATTACAGTGTACATCTAAAATGTAGTTGTGCACCATGCATCTTTCTAGCAAGCATTCTAACCCTTCAATCTCAGTAAATATATACTAACCCTCGTAACCTTAGAGAATTGACCATTAGAGTGTTTATTTAAAAATGTAGTCATCTTTTCGAAGCCGATCATAATGGATACGTTGTGCAGAATAGGTATCTCCATCAAGAGGACCAATAGGCTTCTCAGGAATTGAACACATTGGCTTAGTAATCATTGCATTGGCTTAATAGTTATCGCATTGGCCGACTTCGGCTTAAGAGCATCTCCAATGCTATTGTAACTTTGAAAAAAAGTCGTCATTTTTTGAAAAAAAAAGTTCTTTCTCCAATTCTATTGTGCCAAATAGAAGTACAGGAAGGACAACTTTTTTATAAAAAAAAAAGTCACAATAGCAAGGGCGGAGCCAGGATTTTCGTTTACCCTGGGCTGAACTCAATATGTATCCTACTCTTCAAAAAAATTTATCCCCCAAAGAGCAAAAGAGACTCTCGTCAGTTCAAAAATTATGAAAAATAATTACTTTTAGACACCAAGAACATCATCAAACTAAGCAATGTCCAATGTTTTTTGGTCAAAAAATATTAAAATCCTCAAAAGTATAGAAATATTAAGTTGAGACATCGTCATATCTACAACAAGCATCAAGTGAGCAACAACAACCTCAATCACGCATATGTATTGATCATAAAAAGGTTGGGGTGGGCTGGAGCCCACCCCAGCCAACCAATGGCTCCGCCAATGCACAATAGCATTGGAGAGTCGTTGCATTGGTCGACTTCTGAGAAATGCTTCAATTGCCTCTCACTGAACGGAAAGGACGGCTGGTGTTAACCGTAGAAAGGGCTATGGACGGTTAATTGAACTGCCATCGGTTCTCAATGCAAGGCTATATTATATTTTTGATCTTCAAATTTCTAGGGGACGTAGCTGCAGGCTCTTGGGACCTGTTGTCTACGTCCTTGATATTCCACAATCTAAGTGCCTTGGTGTCTATTTACCCGAACTAAATTAGAATTAGAATTAAATTATATTAAAAATATAATTTTTATATATACAATTATTATATTTTAAATATGGATCCAAAGTTAGAATAGTTATTAAATTACCAAAGTTGAATTTTCAAACACATACACAAAATTATTATTTTTAAAATATACATATTTTTAATCATAAAATATACTAAAAAAGAGAATATTTACTTAATTCCATAAGCATTATTCGATTTTCGGTTTTTAACATAAACACAAGACCGAAACCGAATAAAGAATTTTAGTATTTTCAAAATCCGAATCCAACAATCATAGTTGTATAGAAAACAATTAAGTAGACTTGTAGGACGAAAAATTATGGATCCACTTAACAATTAAGCCTAATTTGGTTGACGGAATCCTGCGATTGGAAAAGGAAAGCCAATCCTTTCCTATGTTTGGATATTTACTTTTCCACTATAGAAAATTTACTTTTTTTTTTCTAATTTTTTTTGTCCTCTCCAAACACCGAAAAAATAGATAAAAATTATAATTTCTCAAAGAAATAAAAAAAAAAAGAAGGACAATAAAGACCATTAATGGAATGCTCTTAGTTATTCCAAGTTCTTTTTTTTTCCCACTAATTATATCCTCTGACACAAGTAAAAAAGAAGAAGAAGATTAGTAGTACTTTGTGCGTTTAATTACACAAATCACGTTCTAACCAGGAAAGAAAAGAGAAGGAAAACGTGAGTGAAGGACAAAACCACCTCAATTTTGAGTAGGCACCTCACTTGTAATTACTTCTTCGGAGAAAAAAAAGAAAGAAAGAGAGAGAGAGAACAAGTGGGGTTTAATGATAGGAGGAGGGGTGTCGAGGCTCACATGGCGTGCCAAATGGACAGCTGCTGCTGTTGCCTTTCCCCCCATTAGTTTATGAACAAGTGCCTAAAGCTCCAAACTCCATGTCCCTCCCCAGCTCTTCAACTAGCTCAAGGCAAGCACCAGAATAATAATAATAATAATAATAATAATAGTTGGCACACAAGTGTCTGCTAATGTCTTCCCACAATATTGAATGTACATGAAGCATGCATGATGCTAGTGAAGGAATTGGTATATTACATATATTATCTACGCATTACTAGTCTAGTTATTGATTCTTATACTTGATGGCCATGTTACGCAAAACATATATGCCATGTGTGGATCCTCCGCAAACATCGCTGCTCTCATGGGGGGAGATTGGTTTCGGTGGGAGCGATCGACCACCAGGTTGGCAACATGTCCTGAAATTTTGGGTGCACGGAAGGGAAAAAAAAAAAAATACTATGAGAACTCGTGAGTTCTTAATTTTGAAAACTCGGTCATGAAAAGCGGTTCTTGATTTATTTTTTCCAAACAACTAAAGAGAAAAATAAGTACATTTTTGATGTTAGTAAAATTTACATGTTATGTCCGTAGGGATGTAGTCTGTTGGGTACACCGGGAGGTCCAGTGGGTATGAACACAGTTCGAATCTCCTCCCAGACGTTGTTTGCTGGCCCGAAGAAAATGGCACAACAAAAAAATTAATTACGTGTCACGTCCATATTATATGTTCTTATGTAGTCGAACTCAAGAAAAATCAAAATAACGTCATTTAGAAAAAATCATAGCCATTGGGCCATGAAACTCATGTGCCTTTTCATGAGCTTTGATATGCCTACAACCAAATGCTTACAATTTTCTTACAACCGTCACGTGTCGAATTTCGATTGGCGGGAGTGGGGGGGAAGTGGGGTCGGGTGGAGCCCATATAGCGGGGGATGAGAGGGGAGGTGGGACCAGGTGGGATTCATGTATAATGGGTGGAAGAGAGAGAGATGGTAAGTATTTGACTGAAGACTTAGCATTTTCCGCTTTACATAAGATGGTAAGTAGATATCAATTTTGTTGATTGAATCATTCAGTCATGTCGTATATGCATTATTAGTTAAAATACTATCAAATATTTTATATATATATAATTTATTTTATCTCCGTATAAAATTTTAATGCGAAAGGTCAATAGTAGATGAAGCTTCGAGAAGCCTAAATTTTTTTTTTTTTTTTTTTTTTTTTTAGAATAGATTGAGTTTGTGTGAAAATATTAAAAAAATTGAACTGCCTTTTAAAAAATAATAATATAAAATCTTAAATCTAGTAATTGGTGGTCCAAATTGATGTTTACTATTCTACAAAATGACTTCATATATTCTGAATGTAGACATTTTGAGACCCAGACTACAACTTTTGTGATTGGGACGAGACCATCATGAAACTCCAATTGAATCTTAATATTTTACAAAATGAGCTCCTAATTTGTGAATCTATAATCTAGAAATTGTATTGATCCTTACTATTGATGCTCTTAGACGATAATCCTGTCTATCCTATACGAGGGTCGGCCCTACGTGGTAGTAACATAGGGGCTCACTATGTATACTTTTACATACCCTTAATTAATAGTAATATCTAGTGTCAGTGCTCGAGAGTAATTAGTACTGTTTCGGATTTAAGTAAGAGAAGGTTGGTTCATCATTGCTAATCTTGATCTACATTGTGGTTTGAGTATCTTGGTGTGTATATATATATATATATACCTTCTTATACAGGAAAAGTTTAAGGGATAAGTTTACGCGATAGACCAATTTCTTACGGAGAGAAAAGAAACCCAAAAATATTCGGGGATAAAAATGTATGTATGTTTTTCTTCTAATTTCTTTCTCTTTAAAAATTTTAATCTATCCTTCTTAAAACATGCATATCTCTATCTTAAAAAATAAGACTTATTTATCTATTTATTTTTAAACAGAGAGAGCTTTATTTGTTTCTAAACAAAGATACATTTATCTATTTTTAAAAATAGAGATAGATAAATTATTTTTTTTATTTTTTAAAGTATAGATATATATTTTAAAAAACAATCTATCTTTACATACAAATATACCTTTAAATTGTATTTCAAAAATTAATTTTAATGTTAATCTTAATATAATGTTGCTATTAATTTTAATTTTAACATTAATTTTAATTTCAATGTTAAAGTTAATGTTAATGGTAAAAGTGTATTTTCTCATCCCGTAAATTTGTCCCGTAAGTTATTCCCGTAGGAGAAGCTCTCTCTCTCTCTCTTTCTATATATATATATATATATATATATATATATATATATATATATATATCCCATATATATATATTAGGCACAGATATACTGCGTTGCAAGCACTCAATTCCAGTTGGAATCCACTGAATGATTCCTGAATCAACAAGGAAAGATAGATCATCAATTTGTACAACAAATTGATACCTACATACTCGTGCTGAGGCTACACATCCAAGAATCACACAGCACACCAAGCTAGAACTAGAGCTGTAGATTTGAGGACTAAAATGCCAAATAGAGAAACTAATAGAATCTCCAGTTTCGAATTCTGAGTCCTGAATCAGTGAAGTTTTGACATCCCACTGGCACGGACGCTGACACAAGGATAAGGACCATGTTACTGATGCGGGATACATACATTTTCAAATAGTACAATTTAGTCACCTATGTTGTTTGTAGTATTCTGAGATTAGAGCCGGGTGCGTGTTGTTTCGGGTTGACTCGGGTCGAATCGATTGATGTAATCAGTTCTGACATTAGATTGGGATTCATGAGCATATAATGATGCGGGATGCCATTAGTTTTTTTTTTTTTTTTCCATGCAAGAGATCAAATCATGACAAGCTTAGCATTAGGAATTCTTTCGTACCAAGTCTCACAATACAGCTTTAAATTCAGGGTTTTCAAAGAATAAAACCCCCAAGACTTAGAAGTTGCTCTTTAACTTGTCAGAGGACAAGAAAACCCAGTCTCAAAATCTGTACACACAATAAACACAAAAAAGAAGAAGAGAGGTTCAAAAGCAAAAGAGAAGGAGGAGGAGAAGTAGAAGCAGAAGCAGTCAATCTATAATATCATGAGAGCCTAATAACTGCTGAATCATTGACTTTTTAAGTACCAAACACTTCTCTGCTGACAGCAGCAAGCTGCTGCTGCTTCTGCTGGCAGCTGCTGGACTCTTCCTCTGACAGCAGGGAGCAGAGCATCCTCGGGGGAGGGGGAGGGGGAGGAGGAGGGGGGCACTCCGAGTACATCTCGCTCTGGAGAATGGAGCAGTAGGAAGTGAACACCACAGGAGTCACGTTGAGCTCGAACCCCACGCCGAACAGGAAGTCCACTTCCAAGTAGTTCATCTCCATCAAGCTCACCCCTCCCACCTTCGCGAAGTAGGCGTTGTTGTAGTATCTGTCGAGAAAGCATTTTGTTGAATTAGAATGAAACTTTTTGATTGACAAGTGTACATAAATGGAAGAATGATGCAATCAAGGACGGAACCAGAAATTTAAACTTGAATGATCTAGAATGGTATGAATAAAGGATCCCCTACATGGTTCTAGCTTGCAATCACACACACACACACACACACACACACACACACACACACACATATATATATATATATATATATATATCTATATATATATATATATATATATATATATATACTTCTTACGAAAAATAAGTCATCACCAACCACATTATAGATGCCCCTGCCAATTTTTTCACATTGTCAAAGGTTGGAAATAATTGCTAGTGTTTTGCTGTGTTGCTAATACGCAGATAAATGGTGTCCGTGTCCACATTCACGTAGGCGACGGACTTATTATACTATTTGAAAATGATTGTGACCCTAACAACCCAAATTCTTTTACGTGTACGTATTATTTAAATGGTGAACCCTGAAATAAATTGGTGAGCTGCAATTTAGAGCTTGACCTGCACAAAACTACAGCTAACCAAGTAAATTTATGTATAAAACTCCAAGAACGAGTATTTTACACTAAAATGACAAAGGATGTAAATTCAAGATGTCTTTTAGTTAGAATAGGATGGGCTTTTCCTCATGAGCGATTGATTGGATCTTTGCTGTTAAAAGGGGCCGTTCAAAGCTACGTAACAGTGCACCATTTGCCACTTGTTCGACAAGTTGCTTACCATGTCCATGTCCCTAATCAATTTCATGGCCTAAATTCCTAAAAACGACAGAAGAGAGGCTAACAACTGTGGCTCGATGGGAACCACTATAGTTAGTATATATATCTCCCACTCCCATTTTGTGGGTGGGTACGAGTACGGACACGACACTACATGGCGTAACTTTTTGCAGTGTCCGTGCTGCGTGGCATTCCCACTTGTGCCCTTCAAAGCACCAACCTTTCTTGAAAGAATGATTCTAAGAGGATTTTCTTCGAAGGCACCCCTACCTCTCATTCTTAGATGTGGCCGCAAAAGCTGGAATGGTGGTGGCTCATTCAAGCAACCAAGGGGCTCTCAACACTTGCCAACACACACAAGCATTAGAATTGGAAGAGTTCTAAAGACTCAAGGAAACAGCTAGGCAAGCCTCGAACGGATCTAACTTTCTAACCAACAAAAATTGATGAAACCCATGTGAAGTCTATTTTTTTTTTTTTTTTTGGTCAATCACCAACAGCTCATCAAATTCTATATTTTCTGCAAAAGTCGACCACCATGTTTTTTCTGATTCCGGTAGCTGTCTGTATTTTTCTGCAAAAGTGGACCGCCGTGTTTTCGTTTTCGTGATTCTTGTAGTCACGATTCAAGAAAACCAAAGCCAACCAACCGCGCTCTAAACTTACCAATCGAAAGAAGAATTTCAAGAAAGTTTCGAGAAAGCAAGAAATTAAGCACGCATTGATTGTACACTTTTGTGTGGTGCGAACTAACTCACATGTCGTCCATGAACTTGACAGCGGTGAGGACGCTGGTGATGAGGAAGCGGTGCACGTTGAAGGAGTCGATGAGGACCGCGGGGTGCCGGTGCACGAATCGGTCGAGGTAGATGTAGGCGACGACGTAGCAGGAAGGGCTGCAGTTCGCGTAGCGGAAGATCCGCTCGAGGTAGGCGCGCACCGATATCGCGGGCTTCGACAGCCCCTGGAACGCGGAGACCGCCTGGGCCTGCAGCGTCGCGGAGGCGGAGGGCTTCCTCCGCGCCGAGCGGTCGTTGTGCTCCGCCACCCTCTCGAGGAGCGACGAGAGGATGGACACCACCCTCGGGGTGGCGTGGGGGTCTTCCACCAGCTCGGCCATCGGCGGGGAGTGCTGGTGGAAGAATTGGCTCCAAGAAGAGAGGAGCAGTTGGAACTTTTGGTGTGTTAGTGTGGAGAAAGAGATAGGTTGAGGGAATATATAGAGAGGGAGTGTTTAATAGTGAGATTTGTAAAGGTTAAAAAAAAAGACGGAAGGGGTGAATGAATGTGACGGGGACATGTACATGTAATGCAATGCTTTTAAGAAAGTGTCATTTACTCTTGTAAGATTAGGGAGGTTATTATCCAATTTTTTTTTATTCTCTATTATTATAATGCAACTTAGAAATGACTAAGACTAAAAAATAGATTGTTCAAATATATATGATCCATTAAATAATAATTAATTAATTTTTTTTAACTATTTCGTATTATGTACCTACTAATTTTTTTTAACTATTTCGTATTATGTACCTACTCACGTAGTTAATATTTTTTTTCTTTTAAAATTATTTTAACTACCTGAATATATAACAAATTATAAATATATTTAATACTCAAATTATATTTAAACTAAGTACATAGTATTGTCTAACTAAACACATATCCAAAATTTCTAAAAAAATATTTATAATAAATCATAATTATAATATATTCAAATTATATTTAAAATATTTTAATATAATTTAAATTTTTATCTAATTTTTCAACAATATTATCGATTTTTTGTTGAACGTAATTAGTACTATATAATAAAAAAAGTTAAATTTTTTTGGAAATATTTTTTTCTAAAAATATCTTTATCTATGTTTACAATTTAAACTTATGAGCTAATTAGTATTTAGATCTTGAATTTTATAATAGTTTAGAGTTTAAACCCTCACATGTCGAATTGAAAAGTTTTGATCCTGGATTTTTATTTATATTTTTTCTACTATACCCTAAAGTTGATACAAGGGCAACATCTAACACACAATGGAAATGAGGGTATACTGAAAAAAAAAAAATCAAAGGTCCAAACTTTCCAATTGAACATGTTAATTAGAAATTAAACTCTAAGTTGATATAAAATTCAGGGTCCAAATGCTAATTAAACCTAAAATTATTCATTAAATTTAATCTATACTTCTATATAATAAGACATATTGAAGCTTTATCATGAAAGTTTATGTTCCAAAAATATTTTTATCTATGTTTACTCATTAAAATTGTTTATTAAATATAATATAGATAGTTCGATAATTATGCATAAAAAAATCTCATGAATATATAGTACTTCTCGTAAAATGTGTAAAATATTAGTAACTTGAATATGATTTTTTAGTAATGGATCTGTAAATATTGATGGATGTTACTTTTCAAGAATTTGCTCTTCAAAGATTAGTTATTATTTGGATAAGTGACAAAGATAGTTGCGTTTCTGTACTCTACCGTAGTTCACGAGGAATGAAATAACAATATTCATGTAAATATACCGTATTGTATTCATGCCATTTTGTACAACATTTATGTATACGAATTACATCAACATGTGCAATCATTTAGGATGACTTTGATTTCTGTTTGAAATGGTGGTTCGGTTCGTTTCTGTCCATATTTTGGCTAAAATGAAAATCAAGTCCATGTTTGTTATTAAGCATTTTTGACAGTTATTTTCATAAAAATTGATAAACACCACACACATGGAAGGCTATCAAACTACACTTTGACGCTGGCATTTAGTGTCAGAAAATGAAAAATTGCTATTTCAAATGCTAACCAAACTATTCTTTAGTTCATAATTAACATGTACCAATTCGTAAAATGAAATAACACAAAAAAAAAGAAGCTATTTTTGAGTGGAGAAAAGTTTAACTGTATTTGTGAGGAAAAAAATGTTACTAATGAGTTGTGTTTTCTTTCAAGTTCCCTGCTGTCATGCCTGTTTTGTAGTGTGTGGGTGGAGTTTGTGGTAAAAATCAGTGTTAGCCAAATTTTTTACAAAAATTAATTGTAAATGAATACTTTTATAAAAATCAGTATCCCAAGGGATTGAACTTGAACCAGGTACATTAATCCTGTGGTTGAACTAGTTTGATCCGATCAGTGCCTTGTTTGAATCAATCGATCAGTGCCTTGTTTGAATCAATCTCCGATCAGGTTTTTAAAACACTGGTAACTAGTGCAATTCCTTTTCAATCAAACCACCCCCTTAATTTTATCTTTCATATAACGATGATACGTTGGTTTTACTACGCCTGTGGCTTGGGTGCAATTTTGGCAAAAAAAAAAGTAATTATTAACAAAATTTTGACGGATGCAGGTCGTCATGAGTTTTGGTCCGAGACAGACATATACCTATTTCTGGACTGCACTACCCAAACTCGATCGCACATATTACCAACGATTATTACCGTTACGTACGTTCAGCTCTTAATCCATGAAAAGGATCTACGACCTAGAGATTTAAATAATCTCGTCTCTTACCAAAATGTAAAGAGTTTTGCTACAGTGACAACGGCTTCAACGGTAGATATACTTACAATCTTGTAACCTTTTGAAAGTTTCACAACAATATCAAACAAAGCGTAAAATCTGTCTCTACTTTGTGTTCCCATCAGGGTTAATTAGGCTTGAAACCAGGAGGTTGCTTACTGCTGCTAATCTTCATCTTAATTTCCCACCATGGTCACTCATCAACAATGTCAAATTAGTATGCAATATCCAATTGTAAAGTAACCATCAACAGAATTGGTCCAATTAAACCAACACATGAGTAGGGCCGGAACAGGATAAGTCCAACAAGACTTCGTACTTGGACAATCCCATTCTGCTTAGGTGAGCCTCCAGACCCAATGTAACCCGCAAGAAGTCAGAGTCACGAGTGATCCCCCAAGATTGATCCATAATTAATAAGGATCAAGAAACAAATAAATTTAGCTCCGGTTAGGACAATCCAACCATCCGGCTTACCCAGAGGCCCAATATGCAATAATCTCATCTTAACATATTGTAAAGTAGAGTGATTTGAGAAAGTGAAAAAAAAAAAAAATCAGAGGTGGTTGTGTTATGGTTTTACTTGGTTAACCAACCCCCTCCTTTCTTTTTTCCTGTTGTGGACAGACAGGAGGATTAAAAAAGGCATTCTAATCATATCCACACTCAATCCAAAGGTTCATTTGGGGTTGAGAAGTAAGGAAAGGGGATGGGCATTCCTTTGGATGAGATTTCACATCAGGAAATCAGGTTATTTGTCATACAGCAGCCAATGGCGAGTAATATATATATTTAAGTTTGCACAGTCTGTCACAGAATACTCTTGTACACAGCTTCAGAAAAGAACATGGACTATAGATTATTCTATTTGGATGCTTTTTTATGCATTTCTTTTGGATAAATTTACATTTACTTTACCTATACTATACATGTAGACTCGGTCACAAATATCTTCAACTTTAGTGAGAATGGAAGATTATAAATTTATTATGTAACACGCATTATGTAGGTCTGAATTTTATTTGGAACAAATGATTGTAATTAACATGCTTTAAAGTGCATACAAGAGAAGATTTATAGGTGAGTTATTTTGATAGTATACTACGTTAAAGTTCTGTCACTATTTTAAAATTTAAAAAGAAACGTACAAAATGAGAATGAGTTAGAATTGAGGATTATATATTTCATTATTTTCTATTTAAAAAACTCGGTCTCTATGACAATGGAATTGTGAAATACAATAGAAGTTCCTTTATTTTTTCCTATTTGTGGAGTTGGACGGTATGTTTTGTTAGTCCCGGGGCTTGATCAAAGATGGTAAAACAGATGCAACAGAGATCTACGATGATACAAAAGCCAAATAACCCGATTACAATATGGAGGAGGAAAATAGAGAAGAGAAGATCTCTCGTTCTTCCTTGCAAACGTGTTGCAATTGGGACAGAACGAGTTACATAAATCTAGAGAAAGATGAGAAGAAGAAAAATGCTGGGGTGTCAAAACACCGTTGCTCAAAGCAAGATTCGCCCCACACGAACTGCTTTCAGGAACCAGCAAGTTTGAAGAACTTGTGGAACGCTCGAAGTCACCTCTGCTCTGACTCCTCGGATGGACTTGCAATGGCGGCAGCAGCTCTCTCTCTTTCTCCTTTTCTGACTTATATTTTCGTAGTAACCACAAAGGAGGCCAGAAGAGAGTATTTATAGAGAGAGGGTGGAAACCCTAGCCGCCACTTCATTTATGGAAAGATTGAATCAAATCCCAAAAAGATAGCAACGAGATTAATTCAAATCCCACTAAGATAGGAACGAAATTAATTCAAATCCCACAAAGATAGGATCTGAATTTGATTCAGCCTTACCATAACTGACTTGTAATCTGCACAGTCAGCGGAGCCCTCCATACGGCAGCAGCAGCAGCAGCCTGGCCGCATGAGCCTCATGGCCGCATAGGCCGTATGGACCACATGAGCCGCATGGCCGCATGGACCGCATGGGCCGCATGGACCACATGAGCCGCATGGACCGCATGAGCCGCATGAGCCTCATGGACCGCATGTGCCGTATGGACCGCATGGCCGCATGGCCGCATGGCCGCATGAGCCGCATGAGCCGCATGGCCGTATGAGCCGCATGGACCGCATGAGCCGCATGGACCGCATGGCCGCATGGCCGCATGAGCCGCATGGACCGCATGAGTCGCATGAGGCCGCATGAGGCCGCATATGAGCCGCATGTCGCATAAGACCGCATGGCCGCATATGAGCCGCATAAAGACCGTATGACCGCATATGAGCCGCATAAAGACCGTATGACTGCTGACGTACTAAGTGCAAAGTGCGCCAACAAAATGCCTCATGCGCCCATAAGCCTGAGTCCGAGTCCGAGTCGCTAAGCCCCTTTGGGGCTTAGCTCCAAATGGAAATTAATCCAAGAGAATGACAAAAGCATTAATGTTTAATCCTTGGAGCCTTATTCTTACCTCCTAGTAAAATCACCCACATGGTTCCCTCCTTAGGGTCACCACCCCATGTGCATCTCTCAACAACACACCCAAGTATATATGTTGAGATAACTCATGGTGTATTTTCGATGTGGGACTAAAATTTACAAGGCATGTTGAGAGCAAGCTCTCTCCATGTAAAGAAAGCACCACTCCAGTAGCGTGTGAGCATCTTCTCAATGTAGTGAGATTGTGACAGCGCTACTCCAGTGTCTGTCCAGATGATCTTTATGCCCAAGATGACATCTGCATCCCCCAAGTCCTTCATACTGAACTTGGTTGAGAGAAACTTCTTTGTCTCTATGACACAGCCTATGTCCGTGTCTAGGATTAGCATGTCGTCCACGTACAGACAAACGATGACTCCTCTTCCATCAGCGAACTTTGTGTAAAAACATTTGTCCGTCTCGCTGACTCTGTAGCCGTTTGACCTAATAACTTTGTCAAACTTCTCATGCCACATCTTGGGAGCTTGCTTCAAACCATACAATGATTTTACCAACTTGCAGACTTTGTCTTCAAGACCTTTGACGACAAATCCATCTGCTGTTGCATGTAAATCTCTTCAGTCATCTCCCCATTCAGGAATGCTGTCTTTACATCCATCTGATGTATCACCAACTTATGTATAGCTGCAAGACCGATTAACATCCTGATGGTGGTCATCCGAGCTACTGGAGTGTACGTGTCAAAGTAGTCTATCCCCTGTTTCTGAGAAAAGCCCTTGGCTACCAGCCTAGCCTTGAACTTGTCAATAGTTCCATCTGCCTTCATCTTCTTCTCGAAGATCCATTTACATCCGATGGACTTTTCTCCTTCAGGTAGATCTACCAACACCCATGTGTTATTGGAGGTGATAGAGTCAAACTCGTCATTCACTGTTTCCTTACAGAAGATAGCATCTCTGGTCTTCATCGCCTCATCATAGGTAAGCGGATCTGCTTCCACATGATAGGTGACAAAGTCATCTCCGAAATCTTTCGGTCTCCTCGCTCGCTTAGCTGACGGCTCTACGAGTTCTGGTACAAGAGTTGTTTCATCAACAACAGCTTCTTCTTGGACTACTGGCCCATATGAGATTTCAGTCTCATTTGCTCCTACATCATTTTTCGGAATGTCCGAAAGAACAATATTTTTGTCTTTTGTAAACTTGTCTTCAAAGTATTCAGCATCGCGAGATTCGATGATATGATTTGACTCAATATCAAGAAATCTTCTAGCATCACTCTTCTCGGCATACCCCAAGAAGATCGCCTTCGTAGTCTTTGTCCCTAGCTTTTGAATCTTCAGATCTGGGAGCTTCACATACGCCAGACACCCCCACACTCGAATGGCATTCAAGTTAGGTCTGACTTTGAACCAGAGTTCATGAGGAGTTACGTCCGAAGTTGCATATGGCACTCTATTTAGAATAAAAGTGGCCGTCAATGCAGCTTCTCTCCAGTAGCATTTAGGAAGACCCGCTATTAGCAGCATTGAGTTCATCATTTCTGTCAACGTTCTGTTCTTCCTCTCCACTACTCCGTTGGATTGAGGAGAATATGGAGCAGTAGTCTCGCATATGATTCCATGTTCTTTACAGAACGATGCGAATTCATGAGACCTGTACTCCCCACCTCGATCACTTCTTAACCTCTTGAGTTGTTGTCCAGTCTGCCGTTCAGCTTCGGCCCTGAACTCTCTGAACTTCTCGAAGGCTTCGTCTTTAGACTTGAGCAAGTAGACGAACGCGTATTTTGAGAAGTCGTCGATGAAGGTTATGAAATACTTCATCCCGGCCTTCGTGGAGAAATGTTTGAAGTCACAGATATCGGAGTGCACCAACTCCAGAAGATCTGTGCTTCGATTGACCCGATGAAAGGGTTTTCTAGTGATTTTCGTCTGAGCACACACTTCACACTTCTCCACCTTACCCCCACGTTTGGAGATAAGTCCTAGACTAGACATTTTGTTAATTCTTTTACAATGAACATGTCCTAGTTAATTATGCCACAACTCAAGAGAATAATCAGAAAATGCAACTGCATTAATGTCATCAAACTGGTTGACAAGCTGAATTTTAAACATTCCTTCGGTTAGATAAGCCTTCCCGAAGTATGTTCCCTTCTTGGACATCACCATCTGACCAGCATTGATGTCCATCCTCAAGCCTGCGTTGCAGAGCAGGCTCCCAGAGATCAGGTTCTTCACAATCGCCGGAACATGCTTCACACCTTGAAGCATCAGAGTGTTTCCAGAAGTGAGTTTCAGTCCCACGGTCCCGATCCCCAGAATTTCAGCTTGGGCCTGGTTCGCCATGACAACCTTCTCAGATATCGGCTGGACATGACGAACCATTCCTTGCCAGAACAGACATGGCAAGTCGCACCAGTGTCTATCCACCAGTCAGAGTCAACCCCCACATTTGTGACCTGTGCGATCATAGCAACAAAGTTAGAAACCAATGAAACCTTATTAGGCTCACCTTTCTCTGATTGTTTAGGCTTAGATCTGCATTCACTCTTGTAGTGGCCTTTCTTGCCACAATTGTAACAAGTCACGTGGGACTTAGTCTTCTGTTGCTTGAATGAAGGACCCTTCACTTTCAGATTAGTGGAGTCCTTCTTCTTGGGATGAGAAGCCGCCTGCTTCCCCTTGGGATCTCTCGTCTGCACAAGATTGGCTTTAGCCAACTGTTTGGACAGAGTGTCCACCTTCTGTTGGGAACGCATCTCGTCCTCAACATGGATCTCTTGAAGTAGATCTCCTAGGCTAATGTCTAGCTTCTTTCTGTGCATCCTTGCATAGAAGGTACTCCATCCAGCAGGAAGTTTTGAGACGATCCCTCCGACGACAAACTTGTCGGGAAGGGGCATCTCTTCGTCTTTCAGTTTTTGACGCAGCTTCAGAAATTCCTTCACTTGTGGCAACATGGGCTTTTCGTCCTCAAAGAGCAATTTGTGATATTTTTCAACCACAAATATTTTGCTCCTGTTCTTGTCTTCTTCATACAGTTTTTCCACAGACTCCCATATGTCTCTGGCAAGTTCCTTCTTCGAGTAGGATTCTGCCAGGGAGTCCTCCATAGCATTCAGGATGAGAAGCCTGCAGATGCTATTTTCCCTTTTTCACTTGGCCTGGAGTTTGGTAGCCGCGTTGATAGCGGCAGTAGATCCAGTGTCTGGAACAGAGGGTTCTTCCTCCAACAAAACATGATCAACGTCTTTCAGTTGAAGAGTTAGGTAAACCTTTCTCTTCCAGACTTGATAATGCTCTCCATCGAACTTTTCCAACTTGCAGAAGTCCGATTGGAGGAGCGAAGCATTAATGTTTTCCATCTACACGGATCTTGCTTTGAGATTGTTAGTCCCGGGGCTTGATCAAAGATGGTAAAACAGATGCAACAGAGATCTACGATGATACAAAAGCCAAATAACCCGATTACAATATGGAGGAGGAAAATAGAGAAGAGAAGATCTCTCGTTCTTCCTTGCAAACGTGTTGCAATTGGGACAGAACGAGTTACAAAAATCTAGAGAAAGATGAGAAGAAAAAAAATGCTGGGGTGTCAAAACACCGTTGCTCAAACCAAGATTCGCCCCATACGAACTGCTTCTAGGAACCAGCAAGTTTGAAGAACTTGTGGAACGCTCGAAGTCACCTCTGCTCTGACTCCTTGGATGGACTTGCAATGGCGGCAACAGCTCTCTCTCTCTTTCTCATTTTCTGACTTATATTTTCGTAGTAACCACAAAGGAGACCATAAGAGAGTATTTATAGAGAGAGGGTGGAAACCCTAGCCGCTACTTCAGTTATGGAAAGATTGAATCAAATTCCAAAAAGATAGCAACACGATTAATTCAATTCCCACAAAGATAGGAACGAAATAAATTCAAATCCCACAAAGATAGGATCTGAATTTGATTCAGTCTTACCATAACTGACTTGTAATCTGTACAGTCAGCGGAGCCCTCCATGTGGCAGCAGCAGCAGCCTGGCCGCATGAGCCTCATAGTCGCATGGGCCGCATGGCCGCATGGACTGCATGGGCCGCATGGACCACATGAGCTGTATGGACCGCATGTGCCGCATGGACCGCATGGCCGCATGAGCCGCATGGCCGCATGAGCCGCATGGACCGCATGTGCCGCATGGACCGCACGAGCCGCATGGACCGCATGGCCGCATGAGCCGCATGGACCGCATGAGTCGCATGAGGCCGCATATGAGCCGCATAAGACCGCATGACCGCATATAAGCCACATAAAGACCGCATGACCGCATATGAGCCGCATAAAAACCGCATGACTGCTGACGTGCTAAGTGCGCCAACAAAATGCCACATTACGCCTCATGAGCCCATAAGCCCGAGTCCGAGTCCGAGTCGCTCCAAATGAAAATTAATCCAAGAGAACGACAAAAGCATTAATGCTTAATCCTTGGAGCCTTATTCTTACCTCCTAGTAAAATCACCCACATGGTTCCTTCCTTAGGGTCACCACCCCATGTGCATCTCTCAACAACACACCCAAGTATATATGTTGAGATAACTCATGGTGCATTTTCGATGTGGGACTAAAATTTACAAGGCATGTTGAGAGCAAGCTCTCTCCATGTAAAGAAAGCACCAACATGTTTCTGTTCGTTCAATTCGGATACATCGTAACCGTGTTGTTGTAGAAGTTCTAGTTGTCAGTTTTAGGTCACATTGCCGCTTTCTAACTATCCTTTTTTTTTCTTCTCCTCTATATACATGACCGACCAAGTGGTAAATTCGACAAGATTTCAGGCTTAGACAAGCCCTCCAGGCTCAACAAAATCCCGCAAGGAATAGGGATGATAGGTGATCCTCCAGGACCAATCCATAGTAAGGATCAATAGACAACAAAAACCCAAGCTCAATGTGATTTCTTAAGAGGTCAGAATTACGGAAGACCCTCGAATCGGATGGACAACCAAAATTAGTTTTGGATACAATCCAACCGCTCAGGCCCTGACTGTACCATAGGGGAAAGTGTACTTGCAGCAGTTGCAACTGTACATTTTCATAGCTGTAAAATTCATCACAATACCTAACCAAAGGCCAGCTAAACTAGTTTGGAGGAAGGGAAAGTAGGGAAAAGGAACCAGATGCGTTTATTAGCTGTACATAAACGTGAGAGGATGAAATGCATGAGAGGGGGGCATGCACAGAGAGAGAGAGAGGGAGGGAGGGAGGGAGGGAGGGAGGAGAGGTATATTCTCTGTCATGTGCTTGGCCATGTGGACAGCAAAAACTCATCCCATCAGTCCCCCTTGCTTAATCATTGGAGCCAACTCCCCCTACTCATATTTAGTTCCTCCAAAATTTCAATAAAAACTTAGAAAAAAAAAGAGAGAGTTTAGGTACTGGTTGGTAGGCTTTACTGTCAGTAGTGTACTGATGTGGGTACAACTTCCTTGGGGTCCTAATCTAAACTATATAACTAAGAAGAAATCTCCTCATCCTCCTTTCCTGTGTACTATATATTATAACTTACACCAAATCAAATACCTTATTTTTTTGATCTCTCATTGAATCAAGAGTGGAGTGTTGGTTATAGCTACACGTTGATGGATACCAAATCATCTTATCTAGTGGAACGGAGCTAGGTCATGCTTACTTGCATAGCATGTCTCAAGCAACATGTAGCTTGTGACTTGTGAGCCCTTGGAAAATTATAATGTACAACATGAGAATCACATGAAATCATGAAAGTGACATTGTAGCAAGATTGAGAGAAAAGTGATCAACAACTTCGGACAGAGCAAGGTGTTGGATTTCCAGCCTGCAGGAGGTTTTGGGGGAGTGTTTTGAGGCGGGGCGGAAATCGTCGGCCGGAAAACCGATAGATGTCCGTCGGAATTCGACAAACTTGTTAGTCCGGATATCCGGTAGGATCAGTAGCGGATCCAGGATTACAATCCACTCAATCATAAGGGGGTTCGAAAACAATGCCCCCCAAATTTTTTTTATAGATATAATAATATAATATTTGTTGTGTAAACCTTATTATTCACCATTATGTCATGAGTTACACATGACCCTTGGGATCATGTAACTCATGACCCTTGGGTTGCCCCTTATCCCTATATATATGGCCCTTGCCATATGATGAATGAGAGGAATAAAATACTATTCTACGATATATCGTCTCCCTTCAAACACGTTATCAGCACGATTGCTGAAGCAAGGAGAATCGACGTCATCCTTCCTCCTTCCCTAGCCGATCCGACGTACCGTTAATTTTTTTTACCTTCTTCCACCGTACGATAAGAAAGGTAAATTTATTTTTGAAAAATTCATCTTATTCATGAGATGTACTACTTTCTGAATCATGTAAGTACTTGCTCATGATACAATATTCAATTGGATAGTTTTCTAGATGATATCTAAAATTTCATTCGAGAGTACGATACTCTAGAGAAATGATAAAACCCATTTCCATATGCTATAATTCATAGAGCTCCTAAATCGGCATATTCATGTGGTGTGTCTGGATATGTTTAGATTTTCAACAAATGGTTTGCAGTTTATAGCTTTATATTCGAAGTTTGGGATCTTATATTTTCAACAAATCGTGTTATCTCTTGAGAACCGTCAAATCACTTAATTCTGATCAAGTGGTTTAATCCACTAGTCGAATGTCTGTCCAATTTAGAAGGACTCCACTTGACTGCATTATTGCTATTAATCATCCTTGTGATTCGAACAATCGGTATATGGTCCGAGGGCATAAATAAATTTCCTAATATAACGGAATAATCTTGCAATATGTTACAGTAATCATTTTGAAATATTGTATTTCAGTTTATGTGGTTTTGTGTAACATATATAATAGACAAAGGACCAACAAATTCGTTTGAAGCCATCCACCTTTAATGAAGGGTGGACCACACAACTAGCAATAGTAGTGCTTTATGTTGGGTAGGCATTTTTTTTACACCAAAGAAAGATGGATCAATTCATGGGAAAGATTGGATGTTATTTCCAACTTACAATCTAATTCTGAGACTTTCAAGCATGCATATATGCATGTTGGTACTAAATAGTAGATATCTGTCAAGGATACTAAATAGTAATGCTCTTAGCTTCTTCTTCTTTCCAACTTTCATAGTGTTCATTACAGTAGCATTTTGAGTCCAGCAGGGTCGGCTATCTCATGGAATGGATGAGGACATAATTGCATAAATGAGATTAAACTTTAAATATCTTGCTACAAGTATATCTTGTTTTAAACTTTAAAGTTCCATTGATTAATGGAAAGGAAAAGTTTAAGGAAATTAACTCAATATTTTTTTTTTGGCATGATTGATCTAAAGATAAAATGGCCGGAAAAAAAAATAGCGAGTGTCGATTTCGTAGTACTAGATGCTGCTGAAAAAAAAAATTATTTGAGCTGGCACGTGGACCTGAAGTTCCATTTACGTGCCCAGGGCTTATTAGCCACCATTTCAACTCCTCTCCCATCGGCTCCGGCCACTGGTAGTGTCAATTTCTTGATAAATGTGAATTTCTTGAAAAATGATATTTATTATTACATTTGACAAAGAAAATTTTACGAAGTCTCTCCGAATAGGCTCACCTATTTGGGTATGATGTCAGAAAGAACTTGAGGCTTGGTATTTAATTGGTCCCCGGTGACCTCCCTCCCTCATTTTCCCGCCTGGTCATATTCACGTAGAGTTACCGAAAGGAGTTGACCGAATTTTTTTCCCTCAAATTGTATTTATAAATTATGCATTTTTGCAAGCAACTTATTGACCTCTCTATATCGGCCCATCGATCGATATAAGAGAATTTTTTTTTAAAAAAAATTGTATTTCAAAACTGTTGTTTTAATTACGATTGTTTGTTGTTATTTTTTCATAGATCTATAGATAAAGTGTGAATGCCTTGTGGACAACGCCTCGACGCACACAATCCTTCGAGAAAAAAGCTATTTTTATAGCTTATATGATTATAACGGTCCCGTTATTACGATATCAGGACCATCAAACATAATAGAAGGATCTGGTGAAGCAATTATATTACTCCCAAATAAAACAAGACTAATAATAAAAGATGCACTATTCTCTCCTAAATCAAATAGGAACCTCATAAGTTTCAAGGACATTCGTTTAAACGGATATCACTTAGAAACAAATGAAATAAATGAGGCAGAATATCTGTATGTTACTCGTCTAAAAGATGGTTCAAAAACTATCTTAGAACGATTCAAGGGACTCCCGTCGGGTCTCTATCATACTCATATTCAATCAACATGAGCTAACATAATTGTGCACCAGAAGTGTCATTCATCGCCAAAATTTAAACTTTGGCATAATAGATTGGGTCACCCAGGATCAGCTATGATGAAACGAATCATGAGCCAATCCAGTGGACACAACCTGCAGAACCTGAAGATTCTTCAGAAGTATGATTACTCGTGTCTACCTTGTTTTCAAGGCAAACTTATAACGAGACCATCCCTTTTGAAAGTGGGACTAGAGTCTCCTAGCTTCTTAGAGAGAATTCATGGAGACATTTGCGGACCTATTCACCCCGCAAGTGGTCCATTTAGGTACTTTATGGTACTTATAGATGCATCTACTAAATGGTCTTATGTGTGCCTTTTGTCCACCCGCAACTTAGCTTTTTCTAAGCTATTGGCACAAATAATTAAGTTGCGGGCTCATTTCCCCGATAACCATATCAAAAAATTAAGACTTGATAATGCGGGTGAATTTACTTCACAGATTTTTCAAGACTATTGCCAAGCAACTGGCATCGAAGTTGAACATCCTGTAGCTCATGTTCACACCCAGAACGGGTTAGCAGAATCTCTTATTAAGAGATTACAATGGATTGCTCGTCCATTGTTGATGCAGTCACAGTTGACTGTGGAAGCTTGGGGTCGTGCTATATTGTATGCCGCATCACTTATTAGAATACGGCCTTCTGGGGGTCATATTCTATCTCCGATGCAGCTCGCTTATGGTTTACCTCCAAATATCTCTCATTTGAGAGTTTTTGGTTGTGCTGTTTACGTTCCCATTGCCCCCCCACAAAGGACCAAAATGGGTCCACAATGTCGATTAGGTATCTATGTTGGGTTTGACTCACCCTCTATAATTAGATACCTAGAACCCCTGACGGGTGACGTATTTAAGGCACGTCTTGATGACTGTGAGTTTGATGAAGGATTATTTCCTAAACTGGGCACACAGTCTAAGAAGCCAGAAGCTTCTAAGACAATTTCTTGGGACACAAAAACTTTGTCTCATTTTGATCCGCGTACAAGTCAATGTGAAGATGAGATCCTGAAGATATTACATCTTCAGAACAATGTACATCTACTTTCGGATACATTTACTGACAACCAGAAGATTGTCAGATCACACGTCCCTGCTGCCAACACGCCAGCTAGGATTGACATCCCCAAAGATGGATGCAATCCGCCGGCAACAGAAATGGCAATACCTCAATTAAAAAGAAGACGCCCACCAGGTTCGAGAGACAAAGTCCCTCGTAAAAGAAAAAATCCTAGAGAAATTAAGAAGATCCCAATACAGGATTCTGAGCTCAGATCAGCTACCTCTCCCCTCCTAGTTTCCCCTGAAGAGGAACAAATAGAAGAAATATCATTAAATTATGTACGTACTGGTGAGGTACTGAACAGAAAAAGCACAGTCGTCGACGACGATTTTACGTTCAATATTGCGTTCACGTCACTGAAAATGACGATGACATCGATCCACGGTCTCTAGCGGAATGTAAACGCAGAGGCGATTGGCCAAAGTGGAACGAGGCAATAGGAGTAGAGCTGGACTCACTCTTGAAATGCGAAGTCTTTGGACCAGTAGTCCAAACACCTGAAGGTGTAAAACCTGTGGGATATAAATGGATCTTCACAAGAAAAAGAAATGAACACAACATAGTTGTGCGCTACAAAGCACGCCTTGTAGCACAAGATTTCTCCCAGAAACCGGGAATAGATTATGAAGAAACATATTCTCCGGTCATGGATGGGAATACATTCAGATTCCTGATCAGCCTCTCTTCTCTGAAAAGCCTAGAAATGCAGCTCATGGACGTTGTGACTGCATATCTTTATGGCAATATAGATAAAGATGTCTATATGAAACTCCCTGAAGGATATAAAATTTCACCAGAGAAAACAGATAGACCTCGGGACACCTATTCTGTAAGGTTACAAAGATCATTGTACGGTCTTAAACAATCAGGAAAAATGTGGTATAACAGACTAAGTGAGTTTCTTGCTACGCAAGGATTTACTAATGATAAAGTCTGCCCGTGTATCTTTATAAAAAGATCGGGAACAGGATTTGTTATAGTCGCCGTTTATGTCGACGACTTAAATATCATTGGATCTCCTGCTGAGATCACTGAGATATCTGAAAGCCTTAAGACAACTTTTGAAATAAAAGACCTAGGCAAAACAAAGTATTGTCTTGGCTTATAGATCGAACACCTAAAGGATGGTATCCTATTACACCAATCTACATATACACGAAGATTACTTAAACAATTTCACATGAATAAATGCCATCCCCTTAGTACATCAATGGTCGTTCGATCATTGGACGTAAAGAAGGACCCTTTCCGTCCACTGGAAGAAGGGGAGGAATCATTAGGTCCTGAAGTACCTTACCTAAGTGCCATTGGGGCACTACTCTATCTGGCTAACTGTACGCGTCCTGATATAGCATTTTTAGTTAACTTA
This sequence comes from Iris pallida, assembly GCA_029216955.1. Taxonomy (NCBI): domain Eukaryota; kingdom Viridiplantae; phylum Streptophyta; class Magnoliopsida; order Asparagales; family Iridaceae; genus Iris; species Iris pallida. Next base: position 3,826,718 of record JANAVB010000599.1, on the reverse strand, counting down.
TTAGCCAGATATAGTGCATCGCCCACAAAGCGCTACTGGAATGGAGTGAAGCATCTTCTGCGCTACCTCCAAGGGTCTATAGACCTAGGACTATATTACCCGAATAGTGGATCTTCCACTTTACTTGGTTATTCAGATGCAGGTTATAGATCAGATCCCCACACAGAGAAATCACAAACTGGATTTGTGTTTACTTTCAGTGGTACGGCTATCTCCTGGAGGTCCGTCAAACAGACCAGTCTGGCTATCTCATCCAACCATTCTGAACTCCTGGCAATCCATGAAACAAGCAAGGAGTGTGTTTGGCTTTGCTCCATCATTCAGCACATTTTGGCATCTACTGGCCTAAAGACTGGTGAACTTGAGCCTACTACCCTTTTTGAAGATAATGCAGCATGCGTAGCTCAACTTCAGAAAGGATACATAAAGAGTGACAAGACGAAGCACATATCCCCCAAATTCTTCTGGACGCACGACCTTCAAGAAAAGGGACAAGTCAAAGTACAACAAATTCAATCTTGTAATAACTTAGCAGATTTGTTTACCAAAACACTGCCATGATGTACTTTTGTAAAGCTTGTAAGAGAAATAGGGATGAGGCAACTAAAAGACCTACAAGCCTGAAGCTTGTATAGATCAGGGGGAGTAAAACTATAGGATTGTACTCTTTTTCCTTAGGACTGATGGTTTTTTCCACTGGGTTTTCCACAGCCAAGGTTTTAACAAGGCAAACCAAGTTTACTCTGGATCCAGCAGTATCCACCCCATTAGCTTATTGAACCCTGAAGTATTTCATAAGTGGATCCAAGAAAATGGATGAATAAGGGAGAGTGTTGTGTAAACCTTATTATTCACCATTATGTCATGAGTTACACATGACCCTTGGGATCATGTAACTCATGACCATTGGGTCATGTAACTCATGACCCTTGGGTTGCCCCTCATCCCTATATATATGGCCCTTGCCATATGATGAATAAGAGGAATAAAATACTATTCTACGATATATCGTCTCCCTTCAAACAATATTATATTAAATAGTACTATTTTCATACAATAAAGTATTACATTTCACAATTATTCTCTACCAGCTTTCAAACTTTGAAAACGTTTAAGTACAATATCATTTGTAATACTACTAAGTAACTATTTTTCTATAAAGACAATCATTTAAAAACCTTATTTATGATTAATAAGTTGAGACCCTTATTTATGATTAATAAATTGGGGACGTTTGATGTTATGTTTTCTAATTTTTTTATTGAGATTTCACTGGGGCCCCAGCCCCCAGTGTTGTCCATGTAGATCCGCCCCTGGGTAGGATTATTGGTTGGTAATGTTGTTTTTATAGAACTTCTGAATCGAAAATTCGATAAATTTTGGCCCGTGCAAAAATTGATTCAGATCTGATATTTTTATATATCATGTTCTGATGGTCCAAATAAAATTTGGGGCAAATTTTAGAGAAATTATTTAATGGGACGGGCTTACTACGTGGCAACGATGAATGGTAAGTCCGTCCAATGGTATAATAACACATGATAATATTAAAAGTTAAGAAAGAAACTAATTAAATAATTGTCAAATATTATTAATATATTATAGAAGCATGGAAAATATTGCTTTTAGTCCCACATCGGAAAGGAGAAGAAGAAATGGCTCATTTCATTCTATATACAGAACTCCCTTGCCTCCTTTGTAAAAGGCACCAAAAAAAAGAATCACTAAATTGAGTCACTCGCTGTCATGTTGAGGATGAGTTGGGTTCTGAGTACTATGCGCCTTCACGGACTAGTATGAAGAAATCCAAGATGGCACGGGCCATGTGCTTCAAACGTGCTATGCCAATTGTAAATCAGAGATGCGCACGCAAAATCATGCGCACCACTGATGGTAAAATGTACAGAATCGACTCGGGTGCGTTTGTACCAGATATGAGCCGACTCTTAAAGTCCCCCTCCCACTTGGGTGCAATTCTTATGCTTGAACCAAGTCAAAAAGGAGGGGCCTCTTGCGGGCCAGACCCCCATGCGGCCCATTGAGAATGTCGAAGCTTCCAACTTGGACTCTTCCTACTACGCACCTTCGGGTGCTAAGTCAAAGAAGTCCAGGGCCATATCGCATATTTTATGTACGGCTTGTCATAGCTCGTCATGTCTCGCAGTGCTTTACTAGCCGGTAATCAGGAAGAAAATATGATGGTCCCAAAAGTCTTCCTACAACGATCGAGAGCAAGTGCTTTTACTAACCTCAGATCAGGGAGCAAATATGATACCTACGCACCCGGGCGCTCAGGATACCCGGACCCACAAAACGGATACGAAGGTAGATCAATCTGCTAGCAACTTGCGAGAGGTGATTACTTACAAACGTAAGAAGAGAGAAGCAACCTTGGCGTGCGATGAGCCCTTTCCAGGACATTACTGCACCCAAGCCATCATCAACTGCCGCGGCCGCAAGACAGTGGCTCCACTATCAAGGCAGTCTGTGTTCCAGCGACTGCAACCTACTGTGCCTTTCCAATATCATCTCGGAAACATGATGCCAATTGAAGACGTTGTAACGGCCTGCTCTCAAATAGATGCATTAATCAGATGTCTCAGTTAGGCGCATCGTCTCAGTCAAGCGCATCACAATCTTCTGAAGGAGTCTACCGTCAAATCTTCTTCGAACAAGGAGATCTATATAATCCGTAGTGCCAACACTCGCCAAGGAGGAGGGTCGGTCAAATTCATTCAGCACAACACCTTCTCCTAGGGCCCCCATACCCATCCAGCCAGAAGATATTCCTCATGCGTCTCGGTCATAAGATGGCCTCATGCGGCTCGGTCAGAGGGCATTCCTCATGCGGCTCGGTCATGAGACATTCCTCATGCGGCTCGGTCATGAGACGTCCTTCATGCGGCTCGGCTAGAGGGCATTCCTTATGCGGCTTGGTTATGAAACATTCCTCATGCGGCTCAGTCATGAGACGTCCTTCATACGGCTCGGTCATGATACATTCCTTCATGCGGCTCGGTCATGAGATATTCCTTCATGCGGCTCGGTCATAAGATGTCCTTCATGCGGCTCGGTCATGAGACATTCCTTCATGCGGCTCGGTCATGAGACATTCCTTCATGCGAGTCGATCATGAGACGTCCTTCATGCGGCTCATACGGCTTGATCATGAGACATTCTTTCATACGGCTCAGCCATGAGACATTCCTCATGCGGCTCAGCCATGAGACATCCTTCATGCGGCTCGCCACAGAAGATTAGTTGACGCACGTGACAAGTTGACCAGGTCTCAACTGCTCAGATTTACTACAATGATAAATCACAACAAATCTTAACAAATCCCCAGCTATCAGTCACAGATCGAGTCTCGAGACAGGTACGGCCATGTGGACCGAGAATTTGCCACATGGCCATCTATGCAGCTCAAAATATCCTTTATCCCGAAATTACTATAAATAGCAGGGCACCACTCCCATGCAAATGGTTGGCAATCCAAGGGTGGCAACCTTCAAGAAAGTAATTTCTTCAAGATCTAAAGACTGCGTCAGATAGTCCACGGAGTAAGGCAGAGTTGATAGCACTTTCCCGAGCCTCCACCGTCACCCTCCAGAATCAAAACTAATCAATTGTACTTAGATTGTTTCCTATGATTTCTTTCTAGACTTTTCTTTGTACAAGCGAGTTTGAAATCAATTTTAGTGTTCTGTAATACCTGTCTTTGATTTTTTTATGGCAAATACGATGGCGACTCTGCTGGAAACGTCCTTCTCTTTTGATGAGAAGCTGGTGATGCAATCTGACGGGTCCAAGATTGGCTATACGCAGTAAATGCTTGTGGTTCGTTTCGACCAACAAGCCATCGAAGAAATGCTCTCTGAAGGGAGCGTCAGTTCGTCTCAGAAGCGAGCCAACCCAAAGAGGACTCGTAGGACGTCGGCACACAAAACTGTTTCCTCCGACCAAGTTCTCGAAGAAGCTCTTTCTGCAGTCCAAGACGGTGACCAAAACTCTCCTACGGCTTTGCTTCCGATCGCAGAGGACCCCACTGTCCCGAAATCCATCAGAGAAAAATACTACGATGCTGAGTTTTTGGGGGCACAAGGGAAATCCATGCAGACAAAGAAGAAGCCGCATAAGGGAGATGGGCAGTCTGTCCATGTGGCAGCCAACTCTGGCCGCAGAAAGATGTTCCATGCGGCAGCCAGCTCTAGTCGCAAGAAGATGGTCCATGCGGCAGCCAGCTCTAGTCGCAAGAAGATGGTCCATACGGCAGCCAATCCTGGCCTCAGACAGGGTGTCTCATACGGCCTTGTCAAAAGCTCTGTGTTCGATCGCCTCTTATGCGGGCCCGACGCCATGCGGCCCATTGAGAATGTGGGATGTATCAATTTGGACTCTTTTTACTATGCACCTTCGGGTGCTAAGTCAAAAAAGTCTAGGACAGTGCGGGCCCAACCAGCCCAGTCAACTGTCCAAGTTGCTGATGGTCAGCGGGTCCCGTTGACTGTTACACGGGCTCCTTATGAAAAGTTGTACAGAACCACCAGCGTCCAGTCCCCCAGGGCTAATGGACATGGTGGGTCTTTAAAGCCTTCCTCCAACGATCCAAAGCAAGTGCTTTTACTAGCCACGGATCAGGGAGCAAATATGATACCTAAGCACCCGTGTGCTCGGGATACCCGAGTCCACAAGTGTGGTGCAAAGGTGGATCAGCTTTCTACCGACTTGCGTGAGGTGATTACTCACAAACGCATGGTGGCAGCATTGGTATACAATGAGTCCTTCTCGGGACGTCGTTGCACCCGAGTCATTATCAACTGCTGCTGCGATAAATCAGCAGTACCTGAAGGTCGGTAGTCAGTTTTTCGACGACTACAGCAGCCAGCACCTGTCCGACAACAAATCAAGAAACAAGTGCAAATTTCAAGGGATGAGGAGTTTCCTTTCGCCTCCTGTAATTCAACTCAAAAGGTTCCTCCTGGCAAGGGAGGAAAGAAGATAGGCTCTTACAGCCCAGCCATCTCGGCCAGTATTACAAGGAGATCCTCATCTGGGGGGTTCCCATCGACAACCACAGGGGGTGTCTATTTAGGCACTCGATCAAAAAAGAAGCTTCCAACACCCGGGGGTGGACCTTCGACCTCATTGAGAGTAGATGAAGCTGGGGGTAGCAGTCCCCTCAATATATACGACAACCCGGTGTACCAAGAGCACATACAGGGGGTAGAGGTCCCCCAGAACTGTGCAACAGACTTGGATTTCCCTGAAGATCACCACCCTCACCAAGATAATACGGCTTCCTATACAGGGGGATAGCAGCCCTTCCGAGTCCGAGGAGGAAGACATTATGACATTCTTCGATGATTTTTCGACACGGGGGTATGACATAGAGAGCACCTCTGTGACGGTCCCTTCCATCTCTACCCACGTGCGGACAGTCTTTATGGCCGACGATGATCATGAAGCACCTTCTGATCGACAACGTCTAGAAGTACTTGAAGCCATGCTCCTGTCCTTGGTCAAGTCCGTAGATGAAATCAAAGCCGTATTGCCAACCCAACCGGCAAAAACGCCTGAACAAACAAGCTTGGGACCCGCAGTCAATGCGGACTCCAACATGACTATCCCTCCTTTGGACGATGATCCCTTAGGAGCATCTGTTCCCTCAGCTGCAGATGAAGCCAAGAAGGCAAGGAGGGAAGTCCAGGAGCTTCGAGTAATGTTCAATGCCCGAGACTCCTCTCAGAACCTCAAAATACGCCAGCTATATCCCGTTGCATGGAGAGATGTGCCTTTTCTACCACTGTACAAGCCGTTCCATATTGATTCTTATGATGGAAAGACTTCTGCTAGTCGGTACATGACATACTTTGAGGTCACAACCGACCACTTGCCTCATAGTGACGCCATCCTCACGCGATTATTCATCGGAGCATTGGAGGGGATTGCGTTCGACTGGTACCGCAACCTTTCCGACAACTGTATCCATTCTTTTGACGGCTTCAAACACATGTTCCTAGAAAGATTGTACGAAGTGGGGCATGATGTAACGATGTCGTCTCTTATGGACATCGTTCAGGATGAAAGGGAGTTAACAAGGAACTATATCGAGCGGTTCTGCCAAACCGCAATGAGATTACCCCAAGGCAATTCCGAGAGCTCCTTGATTGAAATCTGCCAGAAGAAGCTGCTCCCTGCAATTAGCCTATGGATGGGTGATGATCAGTTCAGTGATTGGATGACCTTCATCATAAGTGCTACCAATGTAGAGGCAAAATTGAAAAAAGCTCGCCAGTTGGGATTACACATCCCAGATGGAGAGGATAAAGGCATACGTCCTGGCCCCACCCCCAGCAACAACAACAGTGGTGCTACCACCAACCGGGACAATAAGGGCAAACATGCCATGGTAGCTGATGCGACTCAGAAGCCCAAACAAAAACAGGAGGAAGGTCCATGGCCCAAGGTTAATTACTCATTTGAAGATTGTCATGTCAAACCTATCTTCGATATGCTCTTACAAGGGGGTAGGATCCAGCTCCCTTCTCCAAGACGCGAGTCCCGAACAGCAAAAATGGAGGACCCAAAGTATTGTCACTTTCACCACTATGTCCATCATGTCACTCATGATTGCTTCCAATTGAAGCGGTACATTCAGAGTCTTATCGCCTCCAAAGATCTGTCGATAGACTTTGAAGAGGTTACCGTGGCAGTAAACATGGTGTCTATTCAGTTCGGAGATTTCTCTCCAGCAAGTACTCCAGACGGGGTCATACTTGTCCCTCGGGCAACGATGGAGGTTACTAATCTTCCACCCGTCCGGAGCCATACATCTGGATTGTCATCCCTCACCACATCGCGATGAGAGATCATATGGGTGCATCCAGACTTGGTGCCCGAAGTTACCCAGGAGGTGTCATCTCCTACCAGCAAGAAAAAGGACAGAAAGTCTAGATCTTGCTATACAATTTCAGTCAAAGCTGAAGAAGCTGTAGCCATTGTTACCCGGTCTGGAGTACAAGTCCAGCCCGTACGGGATAGTTCAGCTGAAGATCCTCAGCCGACAATGTTGCCCCCTCTGATGTTCCAAGGCCATCTCAGCCTCCACTGACGGATAAGTCCAAAACAAAGAAAACTCGCTTCGACATACCACTCCGCAATGATGTACCTCAGGGACTGAAGAGACCTTACAACTTTGACATATTATCATAATTGGCTAATACGCCAGCAAAGTTGTCGTTATACGAGCTCCTAAGGCTCTCTAAGGATCTTCGTGTCGCATTAAGCGAAGCACTCCAAAATGTAGACGCCTACATAGCTCAGGTCAAGCCTCCACGGGAAGACCCGCCAGTAGATCTACAGGGCAGCGATAGCACAGATGCAATGCCCAACATCATATTTACTCCATAGGACATGTTGATCAAGTCCAACTTGCATGATCACCCCTTGTACTATACTGGATACATAGGCGACATCAAGGTGGATCAGATGCATATCGACCCTGGCTCGTCAATAAGCATCATCCCCAAATCAACTTGCTTCCATTAAAGGTGCTTACTTCATGGTCCCAGACAGAAGAGGATGGGATCACACAGTCATCTTTGGTCGAAAAGAAGGTCCTCAATCTTTCATGCCACAAAAGTTCGATCTCGGACTTGACGCTGGAAGATTACCGTTCTACCTGTATAGTCCTCAAGCCAAGTACGTCATGCAAAAGCAGGGGTACGACATGGAGGCGACCCCGGGTCTGAATCACGACAGCGGTCGGCGACTGCCTCTATAGCCGTAGGCACCGGCTGAAAAACCTCAGGACTATTATCGCAAATCCAGACACGGCCTCGGGTATGTTACACCAGCATCAACGCCCGAGAGTGCCGATGAAGAATGCAAATGGCACTCTCATTCGTCCGAGTCATCCACTTACGACTCCGATAAATAGTATTAGAGATATATTTAGACAGACATTATCTGTCAATATGACATCTGCTGATATTGAAGAGGAAGACGAAGACCTACTCGAACCGTTTGAGTTGGAGCCATGGGTCCAACAACTGGATACACAATGGGAGAAGCACTTCGAACTGCGAGACCCTCCCACTGAAGACGAGGTCATGTAAGTTAATCTCGGTGATGAATCCTCTCCAAAGCCAATCTTCGTCAGTAAAAGCCTGACAGATGGCGAGCAGGAGTCATTATTGCAACTCATCAGAGAATACATCGACGTCTTTGCCTAGAGCTATGAAGACATGCTAGGGTTAAATTTTGAGATTGTACTTCATAAGCTCAACATTTATCCGGACGCAAAACCAGTCAAGCAACAAGAACGGTGGTTCCGTCCAGACATCATAAACTCCATCGAAGCAGAAGTAAACAAGCTTATAACAAACAATTTTATCCGCGACTGTGTAACAGTACACAACGATCCATTGAAAAGTTGTTCCGTTGACAGAAGCTATAATCGCAATCATCGACTACTTCTCCAAATGGGCGGAAGTTGTTCCGTTGACAGAAGTAAAGACATCAAACATGATCTGTTTCATAAAACGTCATGTTATTTACCATTTTGGGCTACCAAAGAGGATCATTCATGACAATGATCCGCAGTTCGCAAGCCATGCCTTCTATCGATTCTGTGACAAGAACCAAATTCAGAATGTGGCTTCAACGGCCTATAATCCGTCAGCTAATGGTCTGGCCGAAGCCTTTAACAAGACCATAATCAAGCTTCTCAAAAAGTTCATATCTTTAAACAAGCGCGACTGGAATGAAAAGCTTGACGAGTGCTTATGGGCATACCACACCACAATTCGGACGGACATAGGAAATACGCCGTTCTCTCTGGTTTACGGGAGTGAGACAGTTCTTCCACTGGAGACCCAGTTCCCACGCTCCACGTAGCCCTCACTTACCGGCTTACTTCAGATGATAATTACCGTCGACGGCTACAAGAGCTGGAAGCCCTAGACGAGAAGCGCCTACAAGCTCAACAACGAATCGAGCTCTATCAAGCACGCATCTCTGGAGCCTTCAACAAGAAGGTCAAACTGAGAATATTCCAAGTAGGCGACCTCGTCTTGACAATTTGCAGGCCGATGGTTATGACTCATAAAACAGTCGACAAGTACCAACCCAAGTGGGAGGGCCCATTTGTCATCGAGCCCGTATTCTCCAACGGTACGTACCGTCTCGCAAAACAAAATAGAGACTTGCTCATGATGCCCGTCAACGGCAAGTTCTTCAAGAAAAATTATGTCTAAATGACATCTTCCAACTATCTCTCAGATTGTGAGTTATGTACCCTCTGGTACCGCTGATGTAACACCCAGTTTTCCAAATGAGGGTAATTTTGAAAATTTGTAATTATAATTATTATTTATTGATAATTATTTCATATTATAATTTTTGGTGATTTTTAATCATTTTTAAACTATTTAAAATTATGACTTATGATTTTGACATTTTACAATTGTTTGGATTTAATTTCGAGGAATTTGTCACCCTCAGTTTTCAAATACAGGAGTATTTTTGTCATTTTACATTTTTGAATATTTTTAAAATTTATTTTATTATTTATGATATTGTTTTGGGGTTATTTGAGTCGGGTTCGAATTTCAACTCAATCCGACTTGAAACGGGGACCCGGGGATAGTGTTGACTTTAGTGGACCCACACATTAGTTAGCCATGGCCCACATGATAGAAATATTTTAGTTAGAGGTTAGACTAATTATTATGGATAAGGTTAGTGTGATTAGAGACTTTAGAATGACTAATTTAGCCCCAACCAATTAGCCCTTTCCTAATACTAATAGAATAGGTTAGTGGGGGCATTTTGGACCTTACCATAATAGGACAAATAGCCCCATATGGCCAGCCACTTTGGGAGAGGATAGGCTCAAGTTCATTTTATTATTCTCATCCACACTCTCTCTTATTCTTCCCCAAATTTCTAGAGAGCAATCCCTAGCAATTTCTCTACCAAATCCTTCCATTTCGCCACCAAATCTTCTTCTTTCCTTCTCCATTCTAGCCAAGGAGGAAGCTACCCAAGTTTGGGAGGATTCGGAGCTCGTTCGTGTCCTTTTGGAATCTCTACGTGTCGGTGTCGCTCCGGGAAGGCTTTTCTTCGATTCGATCTACCGGGAGGTATAAATCCCTTCTCCTTTTTATTTTCTCATGCATATAGGTCTATTTTGAACCCATAGGAATGACCCCCATGGTTGTATCTCCATTTGTGTCCATTTCGTGTCCATTTGGAGGTCATAGGAGTGTCCTTTGTGTTGTGGTTGTGTCCATGTGGGAAAACCCCAAATTTGGACACACTATGTGTTGTTGTTATGTATGAATGAATTATTACATGTTTAATCTCATATTTTTGTATTGGAGATGTGTTCTATAGTGTCTCATATATATATATTAGTGTAGAGAGTGAGTTCTTGATATATTATGTTATATACTTGTGTTCTTTTGTCTCAAACTACCCAAATTCGTCATAATTTTTATCCACATTTTTAGTAGCAATAGCAACTTAGAAATGTCATAAATTTTAGCTTAAAACTCCGATTTATCTCCCGTTTTTTTTAAAAGAAGCGTATCGAAGTTAGCTTTCCAAATATATATTTTAATAAGCCAAAATTTTTTTGTAACTTTCTGTAGAATTATTTGAGTGTTAGCTGTACGAAAGACGAACGCATTTCGGTATTTTCGCGATTCTGGGAGCTTTCGGACACGAAAATGCGATCCGTTTGAAGTTTCGGAAAGCTAACATGAAGTACTACAACATACTTTAATCCTAGAATTTAGTGAATGCCCAATTGGTACAGTATTGGTTTTAAGTAAAAGAGTGACTATACGATATATGTATTTTGTGTAACCTATGAGCCTATGTAGTATGGATATTAAATGAATATAGAGTATGTAATGCATGATATGTTAGATGAATGAAATGATATATATATGATATATATCCTATTTATATTAATGTATATATATGGTTGAATACAAGCATGTAGGAATGCAATTAATGTAATATATGTAAGCAATGCATAGATGCATGAATGAAATGAATGTTTACAATATATTAATATAAATACAAGTATCTAATATGCCTGAATGTATGTATAATATAATACAAGTATACATGTATGTATCATGTAATCTAATATACATGATATGTATGTATGCATGTATACAATGTAAGTATGTATGTATGTACGCATTTCTATAAACTGAGTTAACCTATAACCTTTTATACACATTCATTCATACACCCTTTGACATCATGTATCACATGTCACATACACCTACCTATCACTAAATTTTAGAACATTAACACATCCTTTCACACATGCCAAACACACACATACTCACTTACTTTTTTACCTCTCTTTCTCTCTCTCTCTCTATATATATATATATGTATGTGCCTATATATATATGGCTTTCCTATATATATATCTATGTATATGAATATGTGAATGTGAATAATATATATACATTATATGACTAAGTTTGTGTGCCTTGTTAGCTTATGGTTTAGTTTTGTGCTTGGTTTAGTAAGTGACTTAGGCTATGAGTTAGTAGCTATTGGATACTTGATTTGTATATACTTAGTTTGTTTAGACCTAGTGACTAACTAGACTAGTTGACTTAGGTTTGACTTGGTTGACCTAGTTTGACTTCTAGGGTTGACCAGAGTTGACCAAGAGTTGACTTTGGTCTAGTTTGACCTAGATTCATGTAGAACGCATTGTAGTGCATATTATTACTATTCTGGACTTGTTGTGACTTGTGCTATTCTAATAGGAGCCAGACACCACTCCTCGGACAGTACTTTCGTCTTGGACATTCAGTTAGCAGGCGAGTACATTCTCTGATAGTTCTTTCATTTACTTGTCAATTACTTTACTTCAGTTCTAGTTAGTTTTATGTGATTCTTATAACATGTATGGATATTTCTGGATTCATGTATGTGACATACATACCATATTATCTGGACTCTATTTCTGGAATCACTACTGGCATCACCTTCTGGAATCACTACTGGAACCACCTACTAGAATCACTCTGAAATCTTTTGCTGGTATCATTATGTTTGGCTGGACTCATCTCGATTCTCGTGTCGTTTTCTGGATTCACTTGTACTTGTGGACGGGAAAATATTGGAGTAGACATGTGAACATTCCCAAATACTGGAACCACTCTCTTGGAATTATACTGGAACGATAGCCATCCCACACTTGGCCGAGTGTGCGGTGTGCCGTATTACCTACAGCCGTTCACATGTCGATCCCGATATTTTAAAATACACTGTTAGAGTATAGGCTGGACTCACCCTGGAACCTTTGATCACCAACTGGACTCACCTTATACCGGACTCATCTTGTACTGGAACCACCTGGTATCAGATTCATGTTGTCTGGATTTACTTGGGTTTTGCACTTGTTTACATTTACATTCTGGACTTATTATGTTACTTTAGTTCAGCTAGATTTATTTTACAGTCTTCATTGCCATCATTCTTCTCTTATTTTAGTTCTTACTTTCCTAGTATCTTATCTGTTCTCCATACCATCACCTGTATATAAACTGCCATATTCATCAATAAAACTATCTATAACTGCTTTATAGGCCTCTGTCATTTACTTGGGATTTCTTGATGAGTTGTACTCGTTCCTGTCCTGACTGGACCTGTTGAAAATTTTACAGAGGATGATGAGGAACCCTGCACCCCCTTACTTGGAGCTTGCTTAGTTGACACTCGCGACCTGGACCCCTGGGGAGGTTCAGGCAGCTGCTCAGGATGATACCTTGTATAGTGTAGAGAGCTTAGACTGTTCTTCTTTTCATGTTTAGCTGTTGCCTTTATTTTCTAGAGTTGTATATTTTAGTGATGTTAGGACCTTGTTATTTTATTCTGCTGTACCTCATTTAAGGATTCTCTTATCTACTTTATCGTGCCATATTCTATCTCTAGATTGTGATTGAGTTGTACCTCTGTGTTGGCCTCCTTATGGAGAGTATTCATATTATGTTAGTTATAGTTCATGACCTAGAACAACGTTCTACCGCCGACAATGCGGCGTAGGCTGGGCGTTGTTACGCTCTCGTGCCCTTACTCTAGGGTGCGAGTCGTGACACGTTTTTAGTGGTGGCCCATGCAGGTCGAGTTTATGTAGTGGTATTCGAACTAGAGTATCACTACAGCCTGCAGTAGGATTAGGATATTTTTGGAGGTACTTAATCACATTAGGAAAAACTCTTAATCCGATTCCTTTTGTCTAAAATTGCTGCTTATTGACTTCCCTTGAATATAAACTGTTCTTGTCACGACCCGCACCCTGTATAGGGGCACGAGAAGTGGGTACGTCTAGCCTACGCCGCAGTGTCGGTGGTAGTAAGCTGTCCTAGGTTGCTAACTAATCTCATGCAGTGTATAATGAACTTGTCCAGATGTCAGCTCCGAATGGAGGATAAGTAAAGGATAGGATATACTCAAACACAGTCTAAAATACGATAAGATAACACAGAAGTTATACGTAAGGAATTAAAGACAACAACAACTAACTACTAAAATAATACAACATTATCTCAAACAAACTTAATATAAACTCAATATCTTAACTTTAATACAACAAGTCAAAATATGAAAGCTAAAGTAGTCTACTAGCTAATCTCCTGAATCACTCCTGAGAGTCGGGACCAAAGGTAGCTAATCCCTCGCCAGGTCCATGGTAAGTAGGGCATGTGTTCTCAGGATTATCATCTGTAATATTTTCAACAGGTCCAATCAGGACAGGAACGAGTACAACTCATCTAGAAAATCCAAGTAAATGACAATGAACTATAAAGCAGTTATAGACAGTTTTATTGATGAGCATGGCAGTTTTATACAGGTAATGATGGCATAGAGAACCAGTAAGATACAAGAAAAGAAAGGTAACTAAAACAAGAGAAGAATCATGGCAATGAAGACGGTAATAAAAGCTAACTGAACTAGAATAATATATATGAGTCCAGACAGTACAATATAAGTCTAATGTAATCCCAGTGTGAGTCCAGTCCATATAATCCGATACCAGATGATTTCCGGTACAAGATGAGTCCAACAGTGATCAATGAATCCAGGGTGAGTCCAACTATGATCTAACAGTGTGTTTTAAAATATCGAGGTCGACATGTAAACGGCTGTAGGTATCAGGTACATCTCTCACTGATCGGGCAAGAGATGGCTATGCTTCCGGTAGATTCCAGTGGGAGATTCCGGATTTGGGGTATGTCTACATGTCTTACTCAATATTTTCCCGCCCAGCAAGTGAATCCAAAATCGACAAAAGAATCGAGATGAGTCCGGCCAATACATGATGATTCCAGAAATGATTCCGAAATGATTCCAATGACTCCAGTAATAGAGGCCAGCAAGTAAGGTATGTGTCGATACATGAATCCAGAAATATCCATACGTGTTGATACAGAGAATCACATAGAACTAACTAGAACTGAAATACAGTAATTGACAAATAAATGAGAGAACTATCAGAGAATGTACTCGCCTGATAATCTGAAAAGATAAGTGTAATATCAGATGTCTGTACCAGGGTCACAATGTCCTAAAATAGAGCAATATAGTTATGACATGTCTAATATGAAGGTAAATGTAAGATACAATCCAATCTACATAATTTCTAAGCCAATCTAGGTCAAAGTCAAACTTGGTCAACTCTTTAGTCAAACTAAGTCAAATTAAGTCATACTAGGTCACAAGAAGTTAAACTAAGTCATACAAAGTCAAACAAGGTTAAACAAGTCTAATCTGGGTTAAAGTCAACTCTTGGTCAAACATTCTAGCCAAACTAGTCAAGTTATCTAGGGTTTAGTCAATAATGGTCAGATTAGTCAATATGGTCAAACTAGGTCAAAGTCTAGGTCAATCATAGACTAACTAAGGTTTTTGTTAAACATAGACTAGTCAACAAGGTAATTAGGTCAATGGTCAACTATCTAAGTCAAACTCTATAAGGCTAACTCAAAACCAAACATAGGCTACCATGTCTTAGGATACCTAAGATACTATACCACAATGTTAAGGTATAACCAATTATCTATACAAAGTATATCACACATAAATACATATATATAATACCAACCTTAATCCTATAATTAAGCTAATCCCATACTCCAACTCAAGTCATGACTCAACTCTAAGTATCTCTCTTAACCCCATACATATCTTAATTGACATGTAACTATCCATATAACCCAAGTCACACAAATACCCTTATATACTTAGGGCACTTACATATAGGTCAAACCTAACCAATTAGTTAATAATCTAGGTTTAGTTAAACTTTAGTCAACTAGTCCCCTTTAAGTCCATCTAAGCCCTTTTCTAGGTCAATTAGGTCATGGTTGACCTATAGTTGACTTTGGTCAACCATGGTCAACAATCTAGTCAAACTAGGTCTACTAGACCTAATGGTCAACTCTAACTTGCTACTAACCATAGGCTAGTAATCCTAGGGCACTAAAACATATATACATAGGCCATAGGCCAAGTCATCAAGTCTATATCATATATATACATATCTAATTTATATACCCAACTATATATATAATACCATAATCTATATATACCCACATATATCCATATAACCATATATAGCTAAACATACATAATACCCACATATAACCCCTCTATATATATAATACCTATATATATATATATATATATATATATATATATATATATATATATATATATATATATATATATATATATATATATATGATACACTATATATAATACTCTATATATAGATATGATTCACTATATATATAATACTCTATATATATATATGTACACTACATATATAGAGAGAGTGAAAGGAGAGTGAGAGTGTGAGGGTGTGAGGGTGTGGCAGTGGTGTGTGTGTGCACAGCAGGGGGGGTTAAACTCAGGAATTCTGAGATAGGGCCACACAACACACACACACACACACACACACACATGTGCATATATACATAGACCTATACATACATATATATATACATATATACACTCACATACCCATACACATATATCCACACACTCATATACATATACATATACACATACATATACAATATATATACGTACAAATATACATATATATACACACAAAAATTGGTTTGAAATTCATTTAAAATACTGGAAAAAATAGGAATTACTGTTCATTACTGAACATTGGGGTAAACCCAAATCCGACACCAAAACCTAGCTAATACCCAAACCTAAAGGTTGGTAATCGTGCCCCCATATGTACACGTGTCGTAGGTGTCCCTAGGTGTCCACCACGACACGACACGGCGTGTTCAGTGGTTAAAATACCCAATCGGGTATGTTCAGACTGTGCACTGTGTCATAGCGTCGTGCAGAGATGCACACGCGTGTAAGACACGACACACGTGTCCATGTGTCTCGTGGTCGTGTCCCTAGGTTCGCCTAGGGTTGGTCTAGGTGTCCCACAGCCTGAAACGTGTCCAAGTGTCGTACAGTGTCGTGTCCAAGCCCGTCTCAGAGCCCAAATTCCTCGTGTGCGCTGTTAGTGCAAATTCGATGCACACACGAATTCGTGTCCGACACTACAATAGAAGCCACGAAACTTGGGGGGCATGTTCGCAGACATTGCCCCCTCGTGTCCACCAAGTGTCACCCCTTCACGTGTCGTATTGTGTCCTGCGTGAGCCCCGAACAGCAGGGGACTGAACGCGGGCATGGTGCGGTCTCGTACAGCGAGGACAGAGCCTCGTGGACACGACACACGCATCGATACGTGTCGTGCTTGTGTCAGGGTGTAGCCTAGGTCTAGGGCTAGGGTTTAGGCCTGACACTTTGTGTCCACATCGTGTCTAGACACGACACGAAGGCCGTGTCAGTGTGTGTTTAACACTGTGTGCAGTGTAATGTGTGGTCAGTGCGTATCGGATTTCTCACTCGACATGACACGAGGTATCACGAAACTCGAAGGGGGGCTTGTCAGAGGGTGCCCCCACCTCTGTGCCAAATGGCACGTGTCCACGTGTCCAATTCGTAGAGAAAACAGTATCGGGTAGCAGGGGACAGTGCACTGTGTGTGCACAGCGTGTTCGTGTCCATTTTGGACACGGACACGACACGATAATGAGCTCAGTCCTAGGGTTTCGTGTCTAGCATGCTAAGGGCTACCCAAATGTGTAATTTGTTTTGGAAAATAACAACTTTAAAACCATAGTGACATTTCACCAAACACTTAATTAAACACACTGATACGTGTCCGATACGGACACCAAACCAAACATATTTCCTACAAAACTTGACCCACAGCTAGGGTATACCTATATGCATACAACCATGAAGATAAAACACAATATTAACAAGGTTTGGGGATATTTACCGAATGAGTGAAAACTCAAGAAAATACCAAGGTAGGGGGGTGTCCTCTCCAAATAATGATGCCCAAAATGCTATGCAACCTAGCTAGCTAGCTCCCCTTAGCACCATCAATGGTAGGGGATCCCAATGCAAGAAACTAGGCTCAATTTGGAGTTAAAATGGTTAAATGGTGAGGGGTTGAAGTTGTAGGAAAAACTAGGTTTTAAGTGTAATGAAAAGAGGCTTGAATGAAGGGGGGGTGTGATTATATAGAGGGGGTAGGGTTGGGCTGCCATGGGAAGGGTATGGGTAGATATTAGGGTTCCTTTCCACCTAGCAAACTTAGCCCTTAAGGTTTTGACTAAGGGGATAGATATTTCTAGGTTTCTAAAATATCTAAAAAGTAACATATCTAGATATTATCTAACTAGATAGTTACACATAAGCTAACATCCTCTACTTAGTCTTCTAGGTTAGTTGCTAACCTCTAGATTAGTGCTAAACTAGGTTAGGAGCCAACATGACACTAATCAACTAATTAAATAATAATAAATTATATAAATCCAAATAAATTCTAATAAATTACCAAAATACCCTTTTGACTAAAAAGTGGTAATTTGATATCCTAATCACATGGTTAGGCTTACATGGTCATGGTTAGTCTCTAGGTTATGAAATCTCTAGGATTTACACTAGGGTTATACTAGTAAAATCACAAAGTCATAAGTCGGGACTTAGAAAATAGTTTTAATCTAACTAAAATTCACCAAAATCATATTATGACTAAAATACCATTATTTAATAATAAAAATAATAAAATTTTAAAATATCCCAATTTCAGAAAACTGGGTGTTACAAGTCTACCCTCCTTAGAAAAATTTCGTCCTCGAAATTAAGATGGTCGTACTCCTCCTAGGTCAAACCCCCAGTCAATCAAAGTCAAAAGATTACATGCAATCATAGTCCTACTGGTCGTGATTCCACAGTCTCGAATAGAGTAACTATACTATCTAGCATATCACAAGCATATCCTAACAGGTACTAATGGAATCACACAACAAGATGGAAAAGGAAGGACAGAAAAGACAAACCTGCTAACCCGTCACCTGCAGCGTTGGTCTCCTCGACCGTCATCGCAAAAGCTCCGCCCCTCTGGTGCTGAGCTACAGGTGGCCTAGCACCCGTATAAGGAGGTGCAACAGGACAATCCATCTTCTGGTGGGTATCAGACTCACAGGTATAGCAAACCTTCAGCCTCTTCCTACACTGCTCCCTGGTGTGTTCCTGCTTCCTGCAGTATGAACAACTGATCGTCTTCGGGTCCTGACCCCGATACTGATGCTGCACCTGCTGAAATGGCCTCTGCTGCTGGGGTCCCAGGGCTCTAACTTGCGGGGTCGAATGATGTGGTGTGGGAGGACGATATGTCTGCTGGTGTAGCGTCGACACTTTCTGCTGGAAATCCTGACGCTTGGAGGGTCCCTCAATGTGTACAGAAGCCGGCCTCTTGCAAGACAGAAGATGCTCCTCGATACTCCGGGCTAACTCTAAGCTCTGGTAGTAGTCAGTCATACCGTTCGCCATTATAAGAATGCCAATGTCTAAAACTAGACCATGGCAAAACCTACGCGTCATCTCCTCAGGGTCAGCAACCAGACTAGGAGCGAACAGGCGACTAAACTCTGTCGCATACTCGTCGACAGAATGATTCCCCTGCTGGATGTTCTGGAATCGTAGCCCCATGGCTACTCTAGCAGTGGTCGAGAAGAATTTTTTCTTGAACTGGGTCTTGAACTGATCCCAAGTGGCTCTCCCTCTCGCGAATAGCGGCTCATTCCGGAACCAAACTCCTGCCAAGTCTATCAGCAGAAATCCTGCTGCCTCGACCTGGAGGTCATCCGGCAGCCTAACTCCAAGGAACTTCCTCTCTACCGAGTCTAGCTAGTCATCTGCTACTACTATGTCCTCAGTCCCTAAGAACTCCTTGGGGTTCAGACCCATGAAGTCCTTGATCGTCCCCGCTCTCTGCCGCGGCCCTACAGGTGGTGGGACCACGGTACGTTCCTCAGAATGCTCTATGCTCTGGCGGAGTAGGGTGGTCTGCTCCTGATGGGTTGTTAGGAACCCCTGGATCAGAGTGAGCAGTAGGTTCCCGTCGAGTGTGACGAAAGCCTAGGTAGGTATATTGATAGGGGGTGGTGGAAGTATTGGGTCCTGCTGGGACTGTGAGGTAGAAGGTGGTGGAGGCATCTGGGTTTGTGGATCTGTAGAGTGGGAGAAGGTGGTAGGTGGAGATGGAGGTGTATCAGTCAACTGGTCAGCTGACTGGATGGGGAGCGTGCCATTCTCAGGTGTGACATACTGGGATGAACGAGTAAGCACCATCTAATTACAACAAAAAGGACTTATAAGGACTCTTTAAAGTAAAACAATCATAGACAAGAAAATCTAATTATAATAGCAAGCATGTGATGTATTTCCTATGTTGCAATCCTAGTATTCCTCTAGGTGTTCTAAGCGTCATTCCTAATGTTTTCTAATTACCTTAAGTTCCTAATTGCAGGCATGCTTGGTACAATAACGTAACCAAACAATTTAGTCTCGACCTGCATGGGCCGCCACTAAAAATGTGTCACGACCCGCACCCTGTATAGGGCACGAGAAGTGGGTACGTCCAGCCTACGCCGCAGTGTCGGCGGTAGTAAGCTGTCCTAGGTTGCTAACTAATCTTATGCAGTGTATAATGAACTTGTCCAGATGTCAGCTCCGAATGGAGGACAAGTAAAGGATAGGATATACTCAAACACAATCTAAAACACGATAAGATAACACAGAAGTTATACCTAAGGAATTAAAGACAACAACAACTAACTACTAAAATAATACAACATTATCTCAAACAAACTTAATACAAACTCAATATCTTAACTTTAATACAACAAGTCAAAACATGAAAGCTAAAGTAGTCTACTAGCTAATCTCCTGAATCACTCCTGAGTGTCGGGACCGAAGGTAGCTAATCCCTCGCCAGGTCCATGGTAAGTAGGGCATGTGTCCTCAGGATTATCATCTGTAATATTTTCAACAGGTTCAATCAGGATAGGAACGAGTACAACTCATCTAGAAAATCTAAGTAAATGACAAAGAACTATAAAGCAGTTATAGATAGTTTTATTGATGAGCATGGCAGTTTTATATAGGTAATGATGGCATAGAGAACCAGTAAGATACAAGAAAAGAAAGGTAACTAAAACAAGAGAAGAATCATGGCAATGAAGACGGTAATAAAAGCTAACTGAACTAGAATAATATATATGAGTCCAGACAGTACAATATAAGTCTAATGTAATCCCAGTGTGAGTCCAGTCCATATAATCCGATACCAGATGATTTTCGGTACAAGATGAGTCCAACAATGATCAATGAATCCAGGGTGAGTCCAACTATGATCTAACAGTATGTTTTAAAATACCGAGGTCGACATGTAAACGACTGTAGGTATCAGGCACATCTCTCACTGATCGGACAAGAGATGGCTATGCTTCCGGTAGATTCTAGTAGGAGATTCCGGATTTGGGGTATGTCTACATGTCTTACTCAATATTTCCCCGCCCAGCAAGTGAATCCAAAATCGACAAAAGAATCGAGATGAGTCCGGCCAAAACATGATGATTCCAGAAATGATTCCGGAATGATTCTAATGACTCCAGTAATAGAGGCCAGCAAGTAAGGTATGTGTCGATACATGAATCCAGAAATATCCATACGTGTTGATACAGAGAATCACATAGAACTAACTAGAACTGAAATACAGTAATTGACAAATAAATGAGAGAACTATCAGAGAATGTACTCGCCTGATACTCTGAAAAGAGTAGTGTAATATCAGATATCTGTACCAGGGTCACAATGTCCTAAAATAGAGCAATATAGTTATGACATGTCTAATATGAAGGTAAATGTAAGATATAATGCAATCTACATGATTTCTAAGCCAATCTAGGTCAAAGTCAAACTTGGTCAACTCTTCAGTCAAACTAAGTCAAATTAAGTCATACTAGGTCACAAGAAGTTAAACTAAGTCATACAAAGTCAAACAAGGTTAAACAAGTCTAATCTGGGTTAAAGTCAACTCTTGGTCAAACATTCTAGCAAAACTAGTCAAGTTATCTAGGGTTTAGTCAATAATGGTCAGATTAGTCAATATGGTCAAACTAGGTCAAAGTCTAGGTCAATCTTAGACTAACTAAGGTTTTGGTTAAACATAGACTAGTCAACAAGGTAATTAGGTCAATGGTCAACTATCTAAGTCAAACTCTATAAGGCTAACTCAAAACCAAACATAGGCTAACATGTCTAAGGATACCTAAGATACTATACCATAATGTTAAGGTATAACCAATTATCTATACAAAGTATATCATACATAAATACATATATATAATACCAACCTTAATCCTATAATCAAGCTAATCCCATACTCCAACTCAAGTCATGACTCAACTCTAAGTATCTCACTTAACCCCATACATATCTTAATTGACATGTAACTATCCATATAACCCAAGTCACACAAATACCCTTATATACTTAAGACACTCACATATAGGTCAAACCTAACCAATTAGTTAATAATCTAGGTTTAGTCAAACTTTAGTCAACTAGTCCCCTTTAAGTCCATCTAAGCCCTTTTCTAGGTCAATTAGGTCATGGTTGACCTATATTTGACTTTGGTCAACCATGGTCAACAATCTAGTCAAACTAGGTCTACTAGACCTAATGGTCAACTCTAACTTGCTACTAACCATAGGCTAGTAATCCTAGGGCACTAAGACATATATACATAGGCCATAGGCTAAGTCATCAAGTCTATATCATATATATACATATCTAATTTATATACCCAACTATATATATAATACCATAATCTATATATATATACCCACATATATCCATATAACCATATATAGCTAAACATACATAATATCCACATATAACCCCTCTCTATATATATATATATATATATATATATATATATATATATATATATATATGATACACTATATATAATACTCTATATATAGATATGATTCACTATATATATAATACTCTATATATATATGTACACTACATATATAGAGAGAGTGAAAGGAGAGTGAGAGTGTGAGGGTGTGAGGGTGTGGCAGTGGTGTGTATGTGCACAGCAGGGGGTTAAACTCAGGAATTCTGAGATAGGGCGACACAACACACACACACATGTGCATATATACATAGACCTATACATACCTATATATATACATATATACACTCACATACCCATACACATATACCCACACACTCATATACATATACACATACATATATAATATATATACGCACAAATATACATATATATACACACAAAAATTGGTTTGAAATTCATTTAAAATACTGGAAAAAAATAGGAATTACTGTTCATTACTGAACATTGGGGTAAACCCAAATCCGACACCAAAACCTAGCTAATACCCAAACCTAAAGGTTGGTAATCGTGCCCCCATGTGTACACATGTCGTAGGTGTCCCTAGGTGTCCACCACGACATGACACGGCGTGTCCAGTGGTCAAAATACCCAATCAGGTAAGTTCAGACTGTGCACTGTGTCACAGTGTCGTGCAGAGATGCACACGCGTGTAAGACACGACACACGTGTCTATGTGTCTCGTGGTCGTGTCCCTAGGTTGACCTAGGGTTGGTCTAGGTGTTCCACAGCCTGAAACGTGTCCAAGTGTCGTACAGTGTCGTGTCCAAGCCCGTATCAGAGCCCAAATTCCTCGTGTGTGCTGTCAGTACAAATTCGATGCACACACGAATTCGTGTCCGATACTACAATAGAAGCCACGAAACTTGGGGGGCATGTTCGCAGACATTGCCCCCTCATGTCCACCAAGTGTCACCCCTCTACGTGTCGTGTCGTGTCCTGCGTGAGTCCCGAACAGCAGGGGACTGAATGCGGGCATGGTGCATTCTCGTGTAGTGAGGACAGAGCCTCGTGGATACGACACACGTATCGATACATATCGTGCTTGTGTCAGGGTGTGGCCTAGGTCTAGGGTTAGGATTTAGGCCTGACACTTTATGTCCACGTCGTGTCTAGACACGACATGAAGGCCGTGTCAGTGCGTGTTTAACACTGTATGCAGTGTAGTGTGTGGTCAGTGCGTGTCGGATTTCTCACTCGACACGACACGAGGTGTCATAAAACTCGAGGGGGGGCTTGTCAGAGGGTGCCCCTACCTCTGTGCCAAGTGGCACGTGTCCACGTGTCCAATTCGTGAAGAAAACAGTGTTGGGTAGCAGGGGACAGTGCACTGTGTGTGCACAGCATGTTCGTGTCCATTTTGGACACGGATACGACACGATAACGTGCTCAGTCCTAGGGTTTCATGTCTAGCATGCTAAGGGCTACCCAAATGTGTAATTTGTTTTGGAAAATAATAACTTTCAAACCATAGTGATATTTCACTAAATACTTAATTAAACACACAGATACGTGTCCGATACGGACACCAAACCAAACCTATTTCCTACAAAACTTGACCCACAGCTAGGGTATACCTATATGCATGCAACCATGAAGATAAAACACAATATTAACATGGTTTGGGGATATTTACCTATTGAGTGAAAACTCAAGAAAATACCAAGGTGGGGGGTTGTCCTCTTCAAATAATGATGCCCAAAATGCTATGCAACCTAGCTAGCTAGCTCCCCTTAGCACCATCAATGGTAGGGGATCCCAATGCAAGAAACTAGGCTCAATTTGGAGTTAAAATGGTTAAATGGTGAGGGGTTGAAGTTGTAGGAAAAACTAGGTTTTAAGTGTAATGAAAAGAGGCATGAATGAAGGGGGGGGGGGGGGGTGTGATTATATAGAGGGGGTAGGGTTGGGCTGCCATGGGAAGGGTATGGGTAGATATTAGGGTTCCTTTCCACCTAGCAAACTTAGCCCTTAAGGTTTTGACTAAGGGGATAGATATTTCTAGGTTTCTAAAATATCTAAAAAGTAACATATCTAGATATTATCTAACTAGATAGTTACACATAAGCTAACATCCTCTACTTAGTCTTCTAGGTTAGTTGCTAACCTCTAGATTAGTGTTAAACTAGGTTAGGAGCCAACATGACACTAATCAACTAATTAAATAATAATAAATTACATAAATCCAAATAAATTCTAATAAATTACCAAAATACCCTTTTGACTAAAAAGTGGTAATTTGATATCCTAATCACATGGTTAGGCTTACATGGTCATGGTTAGTCTCTAGGTTATGAAATCTCTAGGGTTTACACTAGGGTTATACTAGTAAAATCACAAAGTCATAAGTCGGGACTTAGAAAATAGTTTTAATCTAACTAAAATTCACCAAAATCATATTATGACTAAAACACCATTATTTAATAATAAAAATAATAAATTTTTAAAATATTCCAATTTCAGAAAACTGGGTGTTACAGTTCTCCTTTGAATTTTTGCTTCATTCTCAGAAATTGTTTCTTGTTTTGATCTGTCTTCATGATGGTTATGAAGACACGATCTCATCGCTTCGGTTCGAGGGATACTATCGAGAGGCTGGCCACCTCTTATCCTGTTCATCAGGGCCTCGAGATCGCAGCTTCTGTTGTGCCGACTCAGGTTGGCATTTCTGCTACATTGGAGGTGCACCTTCGTATGTACAGAAACTTTTCCCTTTATTTTCGGTTTCTCTCAGCAGCAACGATTCATACAGCATCAGCAGCAGAGATTTGTGCAGTATCAGCATCAGGCTGGAGGAAACCAGCAGGGCGAGCTATCATCAGGACAGTCGAGGATGCACAGACCGTTGGAGATCTTGCTGCAAGTTCCATTTTTCTCAATTCCATTCCCGCAATTGTCTTTTATAATTACCTTGAAATCCAATTCCATCTGTTCCTTGTTGATTGATTAATTTTGTCATGTTACTCTTTTGTTGTGTTTATTTTTCTTCTGAGAAAATCATATGGGCTAGGTCGCCTAAATCATGGGATCTAGAATCCTCGATAGTCGTGTTAGTTAGCATAGTGAGGACATATAGTCAGATTTTGGATGTATTCCCGGGTATGGGAATTTAAGGTTTTCGCCGTCGCATGCGGCAGTGCAAAAATTTTAAATACCATGAACCTAGAGGTACGTACCTTAGTCAAGGACTCTGTGATTATCGTAGCCTTGCTCACTAGCATGATGAAGACTCTGGACAACATAATTTTGGACAGACGTATATGATTAACAGATTGTATCTTGAGAAGTTTTAAACATCATACCCTTTTGATTGTTATAAATGACTTAGGAGTAGGGATATTTAGTTTTGTAGAGCTTATTCATAGGTAGTTCCTTCATAGTATATTGGTATGATGACTTGTAGAGTGTCTGTACCCTAGAGGTGATAGTTAGCATTGGTGTTAGAATAGTAACCTATTGCAGATAATTCTCCTGTTATCTATAATACCAACCAGTTACACATAGGATGTTAGTATGCCTTACAGCCTTGATGATTATTACTACTTTCCCTTACCTTTTTCAGTGAGGCACCCATGACCAGAGCCTGCCTTTGAGTATAGTTGTAGTTTCACCTAAGACCGAGAGGGCTATTTGCATAGATAGATTGCAAATGATATTGGCATATGGGATATAGGTTAGTTGGTATCTATAGGCCATTGTTGTATAGGGTTATAAACATGTTGTTTAGCCTATATTTGGTTCAGTTTTTTATTTTAGTTAAGTTCTCTTCGTGTTGAGTTCCTTTGCATTGATCACCTTTATAGGCAGTGTACAGACCCTTCACTAGATACCATGTCCCCATGATTCAGACCATTCATACTTAGCCTAGTTCTAAGCATTGTTTCAGACCCTTATAAGTTTAGTCTGCCTTAACCCTTGGTTGATCAGTCATGTATATATATATAGATGATATACTTAGGATATATGTGCTGGGTTGTTGTTCTTGAGCATATATATATATGTGGTATTTGGTATTCATGTGCTTAGCTTGTAGGTATTTAGTTATAGATGACTTGATAGGATTGGGAAGTTAAGAGCTAGTCTATTATAGAGTTTCTCTTTTGCTAAATTCTATTTGCCAATACCTAGATAGCTAGCATAGGTAAAACCCTAAGAAGTTGACCAGTTGATGACCAAGTACTTGGATGTTGAGAAATTGACTAGTGAATGACCCTTGACTATGTTTGACCTAGAAGGGGATGCGATCATCTTAATTTCGAGGACAAAATTTTTATAAGGTGGGTAGGATTGTAACACCCAGTTTTCCAAATGAGAATAATTTTAAAAATTTGTAATTATAATTATTATTTATTGATAATTATTTCATATTATAATTTTTGGTAATTTTTAATCATTTTTAAACTATTTAAAATTATGACTTATGATTTTGATATTTTACTATTGTTTGGTTTTAATTTCGAGGAATTTGTCACCCCCAGTTTTTAGATACAGGAGTATTTTTATTATTTTACATTTTTGAATATTTTTAAAATTTATTTTATTATTTATGATATTGTTTTGGGGGTTATTTGAGTCGGGTTCGAATTTTAACTCAATCCGACTTGAAACGGGGATCCGGGGGTAGTGTTGACTTTAGTGGACCCACACATTAGTTAGCCATGGCCCAAATGATAGAAATATTTTAGTTAGAGGTTAGATTAATTATTATGGATAAGGTTAGTGTGATTAGAGACTTTAGAATGACTAATTTAGCCCCAACCAATTAGCCCTTTCCTAATACTAATAGAATAGGTTAGTGGGGGCATTTTGGACCTTACCATAATGGGACAAATAGCCCTATATGGCCAGCCACTTTGGGAGAGGATAGGCTCAAGTTCATTTCATTATTCTCATCCACACTCTCTCTCTTGTTCTTCCCCAAATTTCTAGAGAGCAATCCCTAGCAATTTCTCCACCAAATCCTTCCATTTCGCCACCAAATCTTCTTCTTTCCTTCTCCATTCTAGCCAAGGAGGAAGCTACCCATGTTTGGGAGGATTCGGAGCTCGTTCGTGTCCTTTTGGAATCTCTACGTGTCGGTGCCGCTCCGGAAAGGCTTTTCTTCGATTTGATCTACCGGGACGTATAAATCCCTTCTCCTTTTCATTTCCTCATGCATATAGGTCTATTTTGAACCCATAGGAATGACCCCTATAGTTGTATCTCCATTTGTGTCCATTTGGAGGTCATAGGAGTGTTCTTTGTGTTGTGGTTGTGTCCATGTGGGAAAACCCCAAATTTGGACACACTATGTGTTGTTGTTATGTATGAATGAATTATTACATGTTTAATCTCATATTTTTGTATTGGAGATGTGTTCTATAGTGTCTCATATATATATTAGTGTAGAGAGTGAGTTCTTAATATATTATGTTATATACTTGTGTTCTTTTGTCTCAAACTACCCAAATTCGTCATAATTTTTATCCACATTTTTAGTAGCAATAGCAACTTAGAAATGTCATAACTTTTAGCTTAAAACTCCGATTTATCTCCTATTTTTTAAAAGAACCGTATCGAAGTTAGCTTTCCAAATATATATTTTAATAAGCCAAATTCTTTCTGTAACTTTCTGTAGAATTATTTGAGTGTCAGCTATACGAAAGACAAACGCGTTTCGGTATGTTTGCGATTCCGGGAGCTTCCGGACACGAAAATGTGATCCGTTTGAAGTTTTAGAAAGCTAACATGAAGTACTACAACATACTTTAATCCTAGAATTTAGTGAATGCCTAATTGGTACAGTATTGGTTTTAAGTAAAAGAGTGACTATACGATATATGTATTTTGTGTAACCTATGAGCCTATGTAGTATGGATATTAAATGAATATAAAGTATGTAATGCATGATATGTTAGATGAATGAAATGATATATATATGATATATATCCTATTTACATTAATGTATATATATGGTTGAATGCAAGCATGTAGGAATGCAATTAATGTAATATATGTAAACAATGCATAGATGCATGAATGAAATGAATGTTTGCAATATGTTAATATAAATACAAGTATCTAATATTTATGAATGTATGTATAATATAATATAAGTATACATGTATGTATCATGTAATGTAATATACATGATATGTATGTATGCATGTATACAATGTAAGTATGTATGTATGTATGCATTTCTATAAACTGAGTTAACCTATAACCTTTTACACACATTCATTCATACATCCTTTGACATCATATATCACATGTCACATACACCTACCTATCACTAAATTTTAGAACATTAACACATCCTTTCACACATGCCAAACACACACATACTTACTTTTTTACCTCTCTTTCTCTCTCTCTATATATATATGTATGTGCCTATATATATATGGCTTTCCTATATATATCTATGTATATAAATATGTGATTGTGAAAAATATATATACATTATATGACTAAGTTTGTGTGCCTTGTTAGCTTATGGTTTAGTTTTGTGCTTGGTTTAGTAAGTGACTTAGGCTATGAGTTAATAGCTATCTTGGATACTTGATTTGTATATACTTAGTTTGTTTAGACCTAGAATTGACTAACTAGACTAGTTGACTTAGGTTTGACTTGGTTGACCTAATTTGACTTCTAGGGTTGACCAGAGTTGACCAAGAGTTGACTTTGGTCTAGTTTGACCTAGATTCATGTAGAACGCATTGTAGTGCATATTATTACCATTCTGGACTTGTTGTGACTTGTGCTGTTCTAATAGGAGCCAGACACCACTCCTCGGACAGTACTTTCGTCTTGGACATTCAGTTAGCAGGCGAGTACATTCTCTGATAGTTCTTCTATTTACTTGTCAATTACTGTACTTCAGTTCTAGTTAGTTTTATGTGATTCTTATAACACGTATGGATATTTCTGGATTCATGTATGCGACACACATACCATATTATCTGGCCTCTATTTCTGGAATTACTACTGGTATCACCTTGTGGAATCACTACTGGAACCACCTACTGGAATCACTCTGAAATCTTTTGCTGGTATCATTATGTTCGGCTGGACTCATCTCGATTCTCGTGTCGTTTTCTAGATTCACTTGTACTTGTGGGCGGGGAAATATTGGAGTAGATATGTGAACATTCCCAAATACTGGAACCACTCCCTTGGAATTATACTGGAACGATAGCCATCCCACACTTGGCCGAGTGTACGGTGTGCCGTATTACCTACAGCCGTTCACATGTCGATCTCGATATTTTAAAACACACTGTTAGAGTATAGGCTGGACTCACCCTGGAACCTTTGATCACCAACTGGACTCACCTTATACCGGACTCATCTTGTACTGGAACCACCTGGTATCAGATTCATGTTGTCTGGATTTACTTGGGTTTTGCACTTGTTTATATTTACATTCTGGACTTATTATGTTACTTTAGTTCAGCTAGATTTATTTTACAGTCTTCATTGCCATCATTCTTCTCTTGTTTTAGTTCTTACTTTCTTTGTATCTTATCTGTTCTCCATACCATCACCTGTATATAAACTATCATATTTATCAATAACACTGTCTATAACTGCTTTATAGTTCTCTGTCATTTACTTGGGATTTCTTGATGAGTTGTACTCGTTCCTGTCCTGACTGAACCTGTTGAAAATTTTATAGAGGATGATGAGGAACCCTGCACCCCCTTACTTGGAGCTTGCTTAGTTGACACTCGCGACCTGGACCCCTGGGGAGGTTCAGGCAGCTGCTCAGGATGATACCTTGTATAGTGTAGATAGCTTAGACTGTTCTTCTTTTCATGTTTAGCTGTTGCCTTTATTTTCTAGAGTTGTATATTTTAGTGATGTTGGGACCTTGTTATTTCATTCTGCTGTACCTCAGTTGAGGATTCTCTTATCTATTTTATCGTGCCATATTCTATCTCTAGATTGTGATTGAGTTGTACCTCTGTGTTGGCCTCCTTATGGAGAGTATTCATATTATGTTAGTTATAGTTCATGACCTAGAACAGCATTCTACCGCCGATACTGCGGCGTAGGCTGGGCGTTGTTACGCTCTCGTGCCCTTACTCTAGGGTGCGGGTCGTGACAGCTGAACTTACATTCTGATCCCAAATCTCCCAGATTGTAGAGTTATGTACCCTCTGGTACCGCTGAATTTACTCTCTGACCACTCCGAGTGGATTCATATCGCATCTTCGGGGCGACAAGTCATGTATGATCATACCTCTTAACTTCCACACTAAATGCTTTCCCCCATCGGAGTTTGCCTCAAAATCTATTACTCGCACCACCAGTGTGCAGAAGAGTAATAGGTCCATCAAAGATTATTCTTGGTTATTGTGTATCACATCTATATTACCTCTGATACCGATAGTCTCTTGACTTAACACCTGTACCCAACCCAGGATAAAAGTCATGGTGTTAAGACCACAAAATCTATCGCGTCCATATTTTCTTTGTTAGGTTTTGTTTCAAATCTATTACCCGTACCGCCAGTGCACAGATGGGTAATATGTCCACGAAAGTTACCCTAATCTATTAATCGTACCATCGGTGTACCAAAGAGTAGTAGGTCCACAAAATATCATTCAAATCTATTTGCTCGTATTTTCAGATGCACAAAAGGGCAATAGGTCCACAAAATTCCCCAACGGGAAAAAACAACCACATCTATATTATTTCTGAGTTGTTTTTCCGTCCATCACAAACAAACCACCCAATACATAGAACTTTCACGTTGATAGCACCTCTGAGTTGTTTTGTCTATCCTCATTAGGCCCACTCCTACCACGTCCTCATTATCTCTTAGTAGGAAGGCTCTACTTTAGACCCATATTTACCACGTCCTCATTACGTCTGAGTAACTATGTTGGTTTTCTCTCCACTTATTATCCGTACTCGCACCGCCAGTACACAAAAAGGATAATAGGTCCACAAATGTCCTCTGTTGACCACAAATGCTATATTAGGTCCTCTAGTACATGTACCCCTTCTTCACAATCATATGCTTCTGGAACCCAGTTGTCCTATGGCATTCATTACCCGTTACGTAGAACTTCTACGTCCATATTACCTCTGAGTTGTTCTATGTATCCTCATTTGAGTCCACTCCCACCACGTCCTCATTACCATCAACCCCATATTTACTATGTTCTCATCACCTCTGAGTAAATATGATGGTTCCCTCTCTCAACTTATTATCCGTACCTAAAACCAAGGTACGCCAAGGATTGTAAGTCCACATAAAATCCCCAGCGGAAGTACCCAAACCTATCACGTCCATGATACCTCTGATAGGATTTCCACACCTAAACAACTCTACTTTCCATGCTTCTTATTCAAAGTATTCCAAATTTGCAATTTAAAAACTTTGAAGGGGGCCTTGTAGAAGCATAAAAAATATTGTTTTTAGTCCTACATCGAAAAGGAGACAAAGAAAGGGCTCATTCCATTCTATATATAGAACCCCCTTGCCTCCTTTGAAAAAGGCACCAAAATAAAAAAAAGAAAAGAATCACTCAATTGAGTCACTTGCTGTCATGGCGAGGATGAGTTGGGTTCTGAGTACTATGCACCTTCATGGGCTAGTATAAAGAAATCTAAGATGGCACGGGCCATGCACTTCAAATGTGCTATACCAACAGTAAACTAGAGACGCGCACGCAAAATTATGCACGCCATCGATGGTAAACTGTACAGAATCGACTCGGGTGTGTTTGTACCAGATATGAGCCGACTCTTAAAGTCCCTCTCCCACTTGGGTATAATTCTTGCGCTTGAACCAAGTCAAAAAGGATGGGCCTCTTGCGGGCCAGACCCCCATGCGGCCCATTGAGAATGTCGAAGCTTCCAACTTGGACTCTTCCTACTACGCACCTTCGGATGCTAAGTCAAAGAAGTCTAGAGCCATATCACATATTTTATGTGCGGCCTGTCATAGCTCGTCATGTCTCGCAGTGCTTTACTAGTCGATGATCAGGGAGCAAATATGATGGTCCCAAAAGTCTTTCTACAACGAAAGAGAGTAAGTACTTTTACTAGCCTCAGATCAGGAAGCAAATATGATACCTACGCACCCGGGCGCTCGGGATACCCGGGCCCACAAAACAGATACGAAGGTAGATCAATCTGCTAGCAACTTGTGAGAGGTGATTACTCACAAACGCAAGAAGAGAGAAGCAACCTTAGCGTGCGATGAGCCCTTTCCAGGACATTACTGTACCCAAACCATCATCAACTGCCGCAGCCACAAGACAGTGGCTCCACTGTCAAGGCAGTCTGTGTTCCAGCGACTGTGACCTACTGTGCCTTTCCAACTTCATCTCGGAAATATGATGCCAATTGAAGACGTTGTATCGGCCTGCTCTCAACTAGATGCATTACTCAGATGTCTCAGTTAGCTACATCGTCTCAGTCAAGCGCATCACAATCTTCTGAAGGAGTCCACCGTCAAATCTTCTTCAAACAAGGAGATCCATAATCCGCAGTGCCAACACTCGCCAAGGAGGAGGGTCGGTCAAATTCATTTGGCACAACACCTTCTCCTAGGGCCCCCATACCCATCCAGCCAGAAGATATTCCTCATGCGGCTCGATCATGAGATGGCCTCATACGGCTCAGTCAGAGGGCATTTCTCATGTGGCTCGGTCATAAGATATTCCTCATGCGGCTCGGTCATAGGACGTCCTTCATGCAGCTCGGTCAGAGGGCATTCCTCATGCGGCTTGGTTATGAGACATTCCTCATGCGGCTCGGTCATGAGAAGTCCTTCATACGGCTAGGTCATGAGACATTCCTTCATGCGGCTCGGTCATGAGACATTCCTTCATGCGGCTCGGTCATGAGACGTCTTTCATACGGCTCGGTCATGAGACATTCCTTCATGCGGCTCGGTCATGAGACATTCCTTCATACGGCTCGGTCATGAGACGTCCTTCATGCAGCTCGATCATGAGATATTCTTTCATGCGGCTCAGCCATGAGACATTCCTCATGCGGCTCTGTTGAATCCCTGATTAACATTATAATTTCATAAATAGGTTATTTGGATTGTGACTCCGCATTTGATCGTATTCGCAGCTCAAGACCATAGGCAAGTATACCTTACCTCCATGTATAATTTTATTTATATGCATTGTATCTTATTTCTAATTTTGATTGTTTATGGACATGTGCTTTTCGTATTATATTCTGTTAAGCTATTTTTATCGCATATAGCTGTGTTCATGTTTGGTCTTATGGTTTATACTTGGAGAGTCTCACCAGTACCTTGCTTGAGTCGTGTCATAGAACGAGTGCGTGTATTGAACTGCTATAGTCTTGATTATCATTTTACACAACCAGAGAGTCCACACTCGGGACGAGGGTGTTTTGCCGTGAGCTAACCAGAGAGTCCACACCCGGGACGAGGGTTAGTGCTTAGTTCAAACCCATGAGTCCACACTCGGGATGAGGGTTTGGTTTTCCATTGATCTCGTGTTTATCGTTCTTTTGGCAGTTCATTTATACGTAGTTGTTCTAGTGTTCATGTTCATGTTTATAGTCATTTTCGTGTTCCTATTTTTTTTGTTTATTTGCTTATGCATGATAAAACTGTTAGATAGGCATGTATATTATGTATCTTGCTATGTCCTCTGAGGACCTGATGATCTCTTCAGGTTAGCCGAGTTTGAGTCAGGAGCAGACGAGTGGGTTTGAGTTAGCATCAGACCGCAGAGTTTTGCAGTTGAGGTTGCCTTGATTTGTAGGTTGTATTCAGTTAGTATATTTTATGTATTTTTCTCTTTTCGTCTATTGGTAGTAGATTTGTGTCCACCGGACGTGACATTGATTCTTGGATACATTCAGTTTATATTCATTATTGCTTAGTTTTATGGATATTCATTGATCTTGGTTGTGTCTTGATTTTTACTGTGGATGAGATATAGATTTCTTGTGATTCTAGATTCAGTGACTTGTGAGTTATAGACAACGTTCTACCGCCGACACTGCGGCGTAGGCTGGGCTTGGACACGTCTTGTATTCGAAAAGCGGGTGCAGGTCGTGACAGGCTCGGCCATGAGACATCCTTCATGTGGCTCGCCACAGAAGATTAGTTGATGTACGTGATAAGTTGACCAGGTCTCAACTGCTCAGATTTGCTACAACGATAAATTACAACAAATCCTAACAAATCTCCAGCTATCAGTCACAGACCGAGTCTCAAGGCATGATTATGGCCATGTGGCCCGAGGATTTGCCACGTGGCCATCTATGTGGCTCAAAATATCCTTCATCTCGAAATTACTATAAATAGCAGGGCACCACACCCATGCAAGTGGTTGGCAATCCAAGGCTGGCAACCTTCAAGAAAGTAATTTCTTCAAAATCTAAAGACTGCGTCAGAAAGTCCACGGAGTAAGGCAGAGTTGATAGCACTTTTCCGAGCCTCCACCGTCACCCCCTAGAATCAAAACTAAACAATTTTACTTAGATTGTTTTCTAGGATTTCTTTCTAGGCTTTTCTTTGTACAAGCGAGTTTACAATCAATTTCAGTGTTCTATAATACCTGTCTTTGAATTTTTTATGACAAACATATATGACTACCAAAAATGTCGTACATGTCATTATACCACTGGATGGACTCACCGTTAATCACTACCACGTGGTGAGCTTGTCCAATGAATAATTTCTTCTAACTTAGGACCTAAAGGTTCCTTATGACAATTAGTATTTCTTAACTCCTATAGAAAGTTAAGGGATATTTTCAAGTAGTACGTGCTCTTATAGGGTTCAAGAAGATTTTGTTGTTTCTAAGAGATATGTGACTCTTAGGTTCTTGCACTTCAAGACAAATGAATAAATTTTTGAGGGAGAGTCTGTAACACCCACTTTTCAGAAATAAGGGTAATTTTGAATTTTTTTAATTATAATCATTTAATAATGATATTTAAATTATATTGTGATTTTTGGTGATTTTTAATTAATTATAAACTAGTTAAAATGTTGAATTATGATTTTGATGGTTAACTAGTGTAACCCTAGAATTGCTAAGCCTAGAGACTAACTATGACCATGGGAGCCTAGTCATGTGATTAGAATTTCAAATTACCAATTTTTAGCCTAAGGGTATTTTGGTCATTTTTGACTTTTAAATGAAAATGAATTTTATTAATTAAATATGTGCTATTTGTTTAGTTGAGGCTTGACCTAGAATCTAAGTCTAATCTAGATTAGCCTTGAGCTTAGAATCTTGATTAGGATATCCTACTAAGTGACAAGATTAGCAATATCTAGATATTCCTAAGTAGGATATTTTTTCTTTGAGATATTTGTAAAAAGAAAGCCTTTGGACTAATTGAACCAATAGGAGGACTTAAAATTGGGTGGAAGAACCTTAGCCACACATCTAGCTATTGCCAAACCCTAATTCCGTTAGTTTGGCCAGCCATACAAGCCCCCCCTCCTATAAGTATCACACTTAAGAGCCCTTGCCTCTTTTTAAATAGCTACAAAGAACCCTAACTTGTTCTTTCCCAAATTTCTTCCCTTTTATCCAAATTGATCCCAAATTGAGTCAAATCAATTACATCATCATCTCCAACAGTAGAGGATGCTAAGGGAGACTAGCTAGGAAGGATTCGAAGTAAATCGACTATTGCATTTGAAGAAGAACACCTTCCCTTTCTTATTTTTCATTGAGATTTCCTCTCAATAGGTAAATGCCATAAAACCTATTTAAATTTTAGTTTCTTTTCATAGATGCATTCATTTAAGGTTCCCCTAGGGGTAGCCCAAATTTGGTAGGAATTCGTGTCCATTTCGTGTCCGTATCGGACACGTATCGGTATTTTTAAATAAGTGTTTGGTGAAATGCCACATAGGAATTTATTTTAGTAATTTTTAAAACTAATTACATAGGTTTGTAGCTAATTAGGTCTATATTGCATATCAAGTTGACTGAGTCAATTTCTAAATTGTTTTTATGTCAATTTTTGGACACACACGTGTGCACGAGGCACTGTACTGTGCCCAAGCTGTCCCCTGCTGCTCGGGGTCGACACAGGACACGACACGACACCATTGGTTATGAAACTTCATGGACACATGGGGGCACCCACTGACATCATGTCCATGAAGTTTCATGGGTCCTCATTCAGTGTGCATAAAGAAATCGACCGCGCACTGACATTGCACTGTCTGTGCATGATTGAATTTTCGTCTCTGATACGGGGCTGTAACTTGGACACGACACGTCTTGGGGTTCGTGCAGGCGTGATAGGACCTAGCCTTAGACCTACCCTAGCCACGTGTATGAGCACGAGAGTCCTCGTGCCATGTGTCGAGCTCTATTCTCCTCGACATGGCCGTACGAGGAGTACTTTCTACTGTTTTTTGATACACTAAATTTTGCATATTTTGACACCTCGTGTCCAGTTTTCTGGACACAAAACCCCTCCCCTGGATACGTGGGACATGTCCCCATGTCTGTACACTCTTGACACACCTTACTTTGGGTTTTTCGATTTCGAATTTGGCTTTGCTTGGTGTCGGGTTTGGATAATTACTGAACTGTATTGTTCCAGATTTTGGGATATTTGAGAATAGGTTTTGATTTGGGTTTTTGAATTTGAATATATTTATTGATGTTGTGATAAGCTCCCTGGTTGATGTGTGATTTGATTTAGGAAGGTTGATGTGTGATTTGATTTAGGAGTTGGGTTTGATTTCAAACTATTTTTGAGTTTCCTATATGTATATTGATGTTAGATTTATTATCAGGTTTTTGGTTGAACTGGGAATCCTCATTTCCCATTCCTGAGATAATTTTATAATTTTTGTGGTTAAATAGGTCTTTCTTGATGCTGTGGTTGATTTTGGTTTGTAGAATAGGAATTCGAGATTGAATGCAAGTTGATTGGTGATTAGGTTCAGATACATCAATGTATTGACTGCTTGACTGAACACTTATATAATCAGTTAACCCCTTACCCTCATTCCTGTTAACCCACATCATACACACACACACACACAGAACATAACATGGATACACACACACACACACACAGAACCTAACATATACACATACACACACATAAACCCTCTACTCCCCGTTTTTCTATGTATCTATCTATGAATGTACGTATATAAATGAGCATGTATCTATCTATGAATGTATGTATGCATAGTTGTATAAATGCAATGATAAAAGCATGTAGGATATAATGTAATGTATGCATGAATATGGGCATGTAATGTAGGTTTACTTTTATAGTTTTAGAATATATGTTATATAAATATATATATATATATATATATATATATATATATATATATATATATTGCTAATTGGATTATAGGCAATAGCCCTATGTGTAGTATATATATACCTATATGGTATATATATATGCCTTGGTGTGGTTCGCATTGCTTTACTTTGCTTATGTCTAGCCTTGATTGCCTAGGCTAACTTGGTTAGGCCTAGTTAGACTTGTTAGACTAGCTTGATCAAAGAAATAGCCTATGAGTTGTATACCTTAGATAATGACCCACTTGACTAGAAGTTTGACCAAATGGTTCATGTTGACTAGAGTTGACCAAAAGTCTAAGCCTAAATGTGACCAATTGACTTAGCTTGACTAGATTTGACCCAAAACCTTAAAAGTTTGACTAGATGTTGATTTGGTTTGACCCAAAGTTGACCAAGAGTTGACTTTGACCTAGATTGACCTTGAAATTATGTAGATTGCATTATAAACTTTATTTACCTTGTTTTAAACACATTATAAACCATATTGCTCTATTTAGGACATTGTGACTCCAGTACAGACATCTGATATTACACTACTCTCTTCAGAGTGTCAAGCGAGTACATTCTCTGATAGTTCTTTCATTTACTTATCGATTACTGTATTTCAGTTTTAGTTAGTTCTATTGATTCTCTATTACAAACACGATTTGATATTGCTGGATCCATTACATGCGACACTCATTTATTCATGTCTGGCCTACATTTCTGGAACCACTACTGGCATCACCTACTGGAATCACCCTGGAATCACTTACTGGTATTATTCATGTGCTGGCTGGACTTGTACTTATTTTCGTATCGGGTTATAGATTTATTTGTACTTGTTGGGCGGGAAAATATTGGAGTAGACATGTGAACATTCCCAAATACTAGAACCACTCCCTTAGAATTATACTAGAAAGATAGCCATCCCACACTTGGCCGAGTGTGCGATGTGCCGTATTACCCATAGCCGTTTTCGTGTCTATCTCAGTATTTTAAAACACACTTGGAGGATTGATTCGAATCATCATTAGAACATCATGTGAACTATTATTCGCACCACCTTATTCGAATTACCTTATTAGAACAATGATTAGAATCACATTCGACTCATACTGTACTGGAATCACATCCGACTCATACTGTATTAGGCTCACATTGGGATTACACTTGACTTATATTGTACTGTCTGGACTTATCATGTTACTCTAGTTCAGCTAGATCTTATTTTACGGTCTTCATTACCATGCTTCTCCTCTTGTTTTGTT
Organism: Iris pallida; assembly: GCA_029216955.1. Lineage (NCBI taxonomy): Eukaryota > Viridiplantae > Streptophyta > Magnoliopsida > Asparagales > Iridaceae > Iris > Iris pallida. The sequence goes on along the minus strand of JANAVB010000599.1, from coordinate 3,787,767 downwards.
ACCTTACTTCTCTTGTACTTTAACTATTCTCTATATCACTACCTGTATAAAACTGCCATGTTCATCAATATAACTGTCTATAACTGCTTTATAGTTCTTTGTCATTTACTTGGGATTTCTTGATGAGTTGTGCTCGTTCCTATCCTGACTGGACCTGTTGAAAATATTACAGATGCTTGCCCCGAGGACACTTGCCCTACTTACTTGGACCAGGAGATTGTCTAGCTACCTTTGGCCCCGACACTTAAGAGTGATCAGGAGACTAGCTAGTAGACTTGTTTTAGATTCATGTTTAGAACTGGAATTGTAATAACTTGAGATACTGAGTTTGTATTTGAGTTTGTTTGAGATATTAATATTAGTAGTTTATTTTGTTGTTGTTGTTTAGTCCTTAGTGATAAACTTATGTGTTATCATATCGTGCTTAGACTGTGATTGAGATTTCATTATATCCATACTTGTCCTCCGTTCAGAGTTGAGATTTGACAAGTACATTATATAATTGTGTAAGTTGTTGATTAGATAGTAACCTAGAACAACGTTCTACCGTCGATACTACGGCGTAGGATGGACGTACCCACTTCTCGTGCCCCTATACTGGGTGCGGGTCGTGACAGAGTCGTCTGCTCCGTCATGTCAAAATCATCCCAATCGTCAACGAGACCACCATTAGTAGGTAAGATAATCATGTAATTGAATATTTTGCGATATTTGTATTTATATATTTTTTGACAATTATAAGGTTCGACTCTAAGGACAAGCGAGTCAACACTATCAAAATATTGAGTCTTAGCGAAGGGCATATCCATCGTTAAATGTCCTATCCGTCGCTATTTACTTTTAGTGATGGATTAGCGCATAAAATTTGTGTCACTAGATTAAATGTCGTTGCCAAAGTTTCGTTGCTAATCCGTCATGGATTAGCGACTGAATTAGCGATATATACTTAGCGGCAGAGTAGCGACGTATATATTCAATCGCTGAGATGGTGACGGCTTAGTGACATGTCAGTAACGGACACTGCGAGCCCATTTTTACCAAAATTTCTAGTATGTTACCGATGGAATTTTGTTGCTAATTCGTCGCTTTCAGTAATGTCCTAGCGATGGATTTAGCGACAATTTCTGATACGTATTTGACACTTTTTTGGTACCACAGAACATGTTTCCGACGGACGTTCCGTCGCTGATCCATCGCTAGCATGAATTTTTTCAGGTTTCTATCGCTGATTCGTCACTAACTTGAGAATTTTCCAAATTTTCGTCCTGGATCCATCGCTAGTCCGTTGCTAAGTATGATATTTTTTCAGTTTTAATTTACCCTGCAACCATAATACCTACCACAATACAAATATATAATAGAACTTACAATACAAATATATGATATAAATGAACACACACACATATGATAGAAACTACCACTATCCTTCAACGTACAACGTTAACTGTCAATGGATACACAAATTAACAATTCAATGGATACACAAATTAACAATTCAATTTTCAGACACTTGCAACAAATCCAAAAAAACCAAACATAATCAGTTCGAAGGTGGGGGTGGTGGCGGCGACGGATGTTGGCTCGCCAAGTACTACATCATCACTATGTTGATGATTTGTTGTAACTCCTGAGTATTAACAGCGGTCGAAGCAAAAGCCGAAGGAGCTGGTGTAGACGCAACAGCTGGAGGAGGAGCATGAGTGGTAGCAACAATTGGAGCGGTGGTAGGAGGACGAGACTCACTCAGCTCTGTCATCTGCCTCTGAAGGTCGTGCAGAATCTGCGTGACCTACTCCAGACTATGAGGGCCAGACTGATCGCCACCGGTACCCGGCTATGATAATGCAAGTAATGCTGGATGAGAGCTCTGGAGTAAACAAATGGCTACGATGCCAACGATCTTGTGCCATACATGCTGCCGCCTTTTTATCCCTCGACAGCTTGGATGCCCAGATCGTTCCTCCTGGACGACGTAAGTTGCTGAGTACTCGAATCCCCCTCAGCACCTGTAAAACCCCTAAAATTTTACTATATTTTTATTTATTAAATTCGGTACTGATTTAAATTTTTGTATTTTATGTCGCGTAGTGCATTGTACGTCGCGCACGAATTTGTGTTTTTCGTATTTTTTCGTCGAGTGCGAATATGTGCAAGATACATATTTTAGAAAATATTCTTTTTTGATTTCATGATCAATGATGGTTTCAAAATAATATATAATAATTATTTGTATTAAAAAATAATCTGGCAAGAAGGTATTTCTAAAAATTTGATTTTATGTTTACTTTCGAAATTATTTTATCCAAATTAGTAAAAATGTAGTTTGAAATTTTTCCTATTAATACTTAAATATAGATTATATTTTCAAAATTATTTAATATTGATATTTTATTAAAAATATTTATCATTTTATTATTTTTGAAATTATTATTATTAGTATTTTGTAAAATATATTTTGAATTTATTGTAGCAGTTTAAATCTCGATTTGATTTCGTGCATTGATTTAGTTAATATCTATGTTGAAATTTAAATTTTCTTATTTGAATCTAAACTAAACGATGGATTCTAATTATATTTAATTTGGATTCGATTTGAATTTGGATTTGATTGGTTTAAATTATTTAAATTAATATGCTATTTATCTATTGGGTTTTAAATCAATCCTAGTCTTTATCCAATTGGGAATTCCCACATCCTATAAATAGGCAGGTACTCCTCCAATTTATTTTTATCATCCACCAAATTTTCTCCACAAATATTTCCTCCACAAGTGTAGTGCCTCGTGTCCGTGTTCCACGTCCCAAATTCTTATTTCCACATATTTTTATATTTACAATTTCTCTTTCCCGTGTCCGACAACCCCGGACACGTCCAACCAATCCTGTGTTACGTAGGACACGTAATTCCTACTCTAGCAATCCTAACCCTAACCCCGATCCCTCGTCTCCACCAGCACACGACCACCATCGGATGGCACCCAACAACAAGACTACCCCGTCTCCTGGCCGATCCTCCCAGACTCCCATCGGACCGGTACGCGGCCAACCTCGACAATCCTCGTACTGCATCCTTGCCAAGCCGCCAGCCTTTCCCATCGGCGGGCCACCTAAGCCCAGCCTCCTCCCTCGTGACAACCAGCCAGCCACCAGATCACCATCGACACACACCGCCACCACACCAAAACCCAGCAGCCCTCGCCCAACCTCGACACACCCCTATCACCCCGTCACCAACCCACCACCGGCATCCCGTCCACACAACTCCCAGACCACCCTACCAAAACCACCATCACCTCTGTCCCGACCTCGTCGCCGGGCCATAACCATAAGAAAAACCCAAAAAGAAAAGCAGGAAGAAAACAACACCGACCGGACTTACCTCCACCGCGCGCCTGGCCACTCCGTCTGAACCCTAAGCCTCCGGCCACCGCTGTGTGCGCGCTCCTGCCTGTAGCCGCGTCTCCCCCACTTCTCTCCGCCAGATCCGCACCCCTCCGCCGAGCAAGCCCACGACCGCCGCCCATCCGTCGCTCCACTACGTCGGAGCAGCGGCGAGCTCGCCGGCCTCTCCTTTCCCTTTTCTGCTCCCTCACGCTCCACCGCTTCATTCATCCACCACGGCAGTCTCCCCCACAGCTCTTCCCCATCCACCGCGTGAAACCCTCGCCTCCGCCGCATACTCGCGCGCCCGGCGAACTCCAACCCTCTCCTCCGTCTTTTTTCTCCTTCCTCCGAAACCTCCGCCACCGGACCTGCCTTCTCCTCCGCCGATCGCCGAGCTTCCTCCGCCTCCACCATCTCCATGCTGTCATCGCGGCCACCACCGGCCATCTCACCTCTCGCCATCCAGCCAAGCCCGGAGTCGTGCGCCGCCGACACCGGATCTCCAGATCTGCGCCACCTTCCATCGCCACTTCCGCCTCAGGTGCCTTCCCCCGTCGTCGACCCCTCTCCTTCCTCCAGTACCAGATCTGCCGCCCCCGGAGCTCCACCTTCTGCCGCCAGGCTGAGCGCCGCGCCGGAATTTCCTCGGCGAGCGCTCTCTCTTACTAACTCTCTCTCTCGCTCTCTTACAGAGTAAATTGGGGAAGTAGTAGTTAATAGGGATTATTATTATTATTTATTATATTATTATATTTACCATTATTATTAATCTAGGTATTGGTAAAATCTTCATTATTATTATTATTATTATTTATTAAAGAAGAATAATTTGTTAGTATTATTTTCTTTATTATTATTATTATTATTATCACTATTATGATTATCATTATTATTACAATTATTATTATCATTATTATTAGTTATTATAATTTTTTATTATTATTATGGATGTTATTATCAGTAGATTGTCTAAAATTATTATTGTATTAATTCTTGATATATGTAGTAAATATTCCTAAAAATATATTGTAATTAAAAATATAGTTTTTGGCGTACAAAACCTATTTGACAAAAATAAAGTTTCAATTTATAAAAAAAAACAATTTTTTTAATATTTTTCAAATTACTTATCTAAAATTATTTTTAACTAAAATCTAGTTTTCCATATTATAAATATTTACTAAAATACTATACATACCTGCTACTTTTTTCTCAAACTCTCTCTCTCTTCGATTATTATCATCAATCATAACGAAACTGTACTTTTCTATTTTCTCGCAATTTAGACATACTCATCAACCTTGATTAATGGACAAACAGGACTTGTCGGAGCATCGCACCACCCCCACCAGGCAAGATACCTTGCCATCTTGTACTTATATTTGATTCATGATATTTTATATGTTGCTAGTGTTTTTACATTAGTAAGAGTATGTCCAAGTATGACTTGGGTGCCATCGATATGTATATCGATGTTTGTGTGTGTGCGTGTGTGTGTGGACCATATGTGGTAGCGGACTTTCCCGGTGTGTTGAAGTTATGCTTCATAACTTCTTTGACTTGTTGACACGTCTCATACACGACACATGAGTGAGGATCATAGAGTCGGCACGAACCTACGTATTCGACTTGCTACCGATACGGGCGGTTCGTGTGTCGGTTCATTTTTGGATTAGCGGAGTCTAGATAGCGACTTGCATAGAGATATGGATCGCCAAGACATGGATATGACTTGTGTGATTCATGGGCGGAAAAAACTACTGGGACGTATGAGCTAGCCCAAAGCCTTCTAGATTGCCCGGTTATGGGTTCATGGTTTCCCTGTTATGGGTGTGTCGCTAGAGGATATATCCATTGCACGGCCCTGACCACGACGTCAGATACGGTCAGGAGATATGCTAGCGATGCAAAGTATGAACTAGGGGATATATCCATTGCACGGCCCTGACCACGTCGTCAGATACGGTCAGAGACGTATACTAGTTCATGCGAAAGTCTCTAGTGGATGCTATGCTTTATTCCTACCCACTTATACGTTCCAGTATAGTTTTCGACTTACATTACACCTAGATGGTTACGTTCCATTGTGTTGGAGCATGTGGTCTTTTCTTTATCATGTATCATTTACAGTTCATCATGGTATTGTTTTTATGTATCTTGTTACGTCCCTCTGAGGACCTGGTTTTTCCCCAGGTGTGTGTTCATATTTTCCGCAGGTATTCTAGCCAAGGCCGTGGTCTTCTCCATTCCTTCGAAGACAATTGCGCTTGGTTCGTCTTGTCATTTTATCGCTCGATTTATTGTACATTTCTTTCATTGGGATAGTCGGTAGTGGACTTTGTCTCCGCCCAACGATTGTATCATAAATATTCGAGTTGATATTCATATTATTATTCTTTTCATTGTGGATGAGATTTAGTTGTCTTGGATTACTACATTTTACAGCTTATGTATTCATACGAGACCTATGTATTTCGTATGAATACAGCTGGCATGTTTACGTACTTGGTCCTACGTATTTTGGGACTGGGGCGTTACAGCACCCTTCTCACCCACTTGACTCGCAGGTGTCTCATATGTCTCTTATATTATATACATAAATAAGTTTAGATTTTGGATCATAATTTGCCATATCGGTCGATACCGATCCGATACGGCCGATACTGATACATTTTGAAATATCCCGATCCGATACTGATCGATACCCGATACTGATCAATACTGACATGGGTCTCTTTTCTGTCAATTCAACTGAGAAAATTGAACGAAAAAGACCAATTAGCAAGGTGTAAAAGCGTAATAAGTAAATTACTAAGAAACTATCGTATGTAAATCAATTGGCAATGGTGGTTACTATTTCATTCAATTTTAAAACTATTAAGAAACAAAACTGAAAATACTTCATCCTTGTCAGCTTGCATTCATTGATCGACACATCTAGCCAGACTCGACATGTAGCCGTCAGGAAATCTCAACTTTGAAATCTAGTTGCATATTATCAATTTATCATCCATGCTTAATGTAAATAACACTAGAGGCTTGATCAAATTACCATTGACACTTCGCTTTGGGATTGTCTTTCGTTTTCTTCTTGATATCCATCACCGTATTGAAGATGTTGTCGAATACATTTTTTTCGATATGCATGACATTAAGATTATGTATTATGAAATTTTCCTTCCAACAAGGTAAGTCCCAAAAGATACTCAGCTTCGTCCAATTATGGCTATGTTTGAATCCTTCAAAGTAAAGGCCCAATCTCGGATCTTCCATCACAATTGGCAAATCCTCTATATAGTGTCCCGACATGCACTGTGCATTATGATGGTTGGTTAGTTCGATGAAGCCTTGTTGGACTTGTAAATATACAAAGGATCGCTCGGAAGGCTATGTGATCGTGGCAGGAACCATCTTATAAATGTGAGTAGTGTTGAGTCATTCAAAGATCCTTTAGCCTCACGCTTAATAAAAGAATTTGTATGCTATGATTACTTGTTGAGTTGCTAAATACTATTTTATATGGAACCCAAAAAGATAATAAAAGATAATTAATTATGTGATCCGAAAACTGTTGCAAATCATCTCATGAATTGTGTGCTTGTGTACTGTGCAATGAAATACATGACAAATAAAGCAAAAGTCCCAAATACTTGGGCTATAAGTATATCGGGCCACAGTTCGATGAATAGATGGTAACACAAATAATAAGACCCAAGAACTGGGCAGTGAGTATGTTCGAATTATGACCGAGATAACGTATGGTATCAAAGATGCAGAAAAAAGATTGAGTAATCATATTCTATTAATCAGTGCTTATGTAGAATATTGATTACACTAAGATCCTGTATTGGGCAGATGATAATGTGAGCATCGACTCAAGGCATATGTGGCAATACGAATGAGAATGGTGGCTTATATACTAGTTTTTCTTATCATGTATTATATATTTTCTTCATAGATAAGTTGCATACTTGCATGGTAATGGACAACTTGTCGACAAGGTATAGTTTCTCGAACGGTACTTTGAGGCTATGGAACCAATTCGTCCTAGGGAAACATAGTACTGAAGTAGTAGCACAGTGCTGAAGTAGCAGCACAATGATTCAGAAACCTTCCGGACTGGACTAGCTACCCGCCACTGTAGGGGAGTTGTCTAATCACAAGTCTGAGATAACGTGTAGTCAGTGACCCGTATATAGATAGGTCGCATGCTAATGATGTCATATGCATGCAGAGTAAGTTATTAATTATATACAGGGAAGGATGTCGACTGTTGGTAAGAATCACCTGAACGGTGACGAATATGATAAATATGATATTGTTCCTAACAATGTCTTATGCAGGCAGAGTAAGTATTATAAATGTACATGGATGGCTACATGACCGTGGGTAAGATTCACCAAAAGGGTGAAAACATATGTTTTACATTATACTGCTATGAGAACTGCATGCTTTACTTCTTGTTGGATATAAACTGGAATTGACCCTAAGATAATGAGAAAGATCACATTAATAATGTTCCTATCACATGATTACTTAATGTTGTATTTTTAGGTGAGTTGGGCTAGCATCGCTTTCTAGTATACGATAATGTACTGACCCACATTTGTGGGCATCATTACAGGTGCTCGTGCATGGAAAATTATTTGATTAGTGCTTAGCATCGATGAATCAGATGAATGTGCAGAAGCTCTTCTCGCAAGATGTTATCTTCTGCTATATGGGACATAATCTATGGAGCATTGTAATTTAGATGAACCAGTAAGATTGTAAGCCAATTCAGCATGTTCGGTTGTAGCCTAAATATCAAGTATTCAGTTGGCTATTCAACAGTCATTGTAATATGTTATAAACTCTGTATTCAGCTGTAAGCCTTTTAATCTATTGTAATTATCAATGAAGAGACGTATTTCTTAATATCTTGTTGTGACTTCAATTTATTTGCTTGGTTTGCTACGATGTTATTATTTTCTGAGAAATATCATGAACTGTAAAGATTTTGTCTTGTACAATTGCAATGTAGACTTCTACGGCATCACGTCCAGTGGCTAGTTTCTGATCCTCCGGGATTCAGATGTGACACTTTACCTATTTCCAAACTTCGTCTCTTCTTAATCTCAACGGGGAGGAGATAGTTCCTGTTTACTAGCTCTAAAGACATCTCTGTTCCTTCTCCACGGATGCAACGCAAGAAGGAACTAACAACGATAACCAAAAAAAGCATTCTTTCCCTCCATTCTGAAGATAAAATGCTTTACTCTTTCCCATACATATCGGACAAGACATAGTACCATACGAACTCTACCCCGATAACATCCCATATACTGAAAAATTATTGATGGTCCACATGAGTGATGCTCTTATATGAAAGTTATCCTCTATCAATATAACATACATCTGAATGCCGAATTGCCACAATTATTTCAACTCATCCACCAACGACTGCAAGTAGATACCGATATTATTTTTTAGATTTCTTGAACCGAGTATGATAAGTGTCAAGAATATGTAAGGAATATTCATGCACATTCATGGCGATAGATTATAAGGGGTCAAAATCACCGGCCAATAAGAGTACTGAGATCCCGACTGTCTGAAAGTAGTGAATCATCAGAATATAAAGCCAACCGAACATTCCTAGACTCCGTAGCAAATTCAAGATGACACCGATCAAAATGGTTCCATGCCTCTCCTTCATCCATTTTCCGTTCCTTGCTATGCTATGTCCTGTGTTGTGTTGTATTTGTGGATATATACATACATCCTTTGCAGCCTCTTTGTGATCGACAAAAACTGCATATACTTGTAGGAACGCAATCTTGCTCAGGCAGTTAATTTTTTTGGGTCCCGAATAGGCTTGTACCAGTCTTCGTGACAGAAAATGCATCTATCTTTATCACTGTTCTCCTTGTAGTACAACATGCAACCGTTTCAAAAATAATCTATTTTTTCGTAGCCAATTTGAGTTTTTGCATCATCATCTTTGACTTGTAAAATTTTTCTGGCAAGTCTATCGATACTTTTGGCAATAATTCTCTAACAAACTGAATTATCCAGTCGTAGCATTCATGTGGTAAGTCAAAATTGAACGTGAGGTTCAACAGCCGCATCAGCACCAATATGACAGAATGTGAATCACAAGATAGGTATAACGAAGTATCGACATGCTTGAACATATCATAGAACTTCTTTGCATCATGATTAGGATCCTCTAGATCAAAACTTGGACCGACCTCATCAAATACCAACTCACGTGCCAAGTTTTGTTGCCGATATTCGAAGTGATCTCCGAGAGTGGATTCTTCCACTTCCATATTGAAGGAGGCCTGAAATTGCAGAACTAAAGGTTCTCCCTGAGCCGTCCACTCATTATAGTTTGGTACAAAAACGCAGGTGAAAAAGCGCAGCCGTGACAAAAGTGCAGGTGATAAGAAGTTACTGCATACAAACTTCACAAAGCGCATGTATCCAAAAACGCAGATAATAATAAAAAGTCACACCAGACAAAGATGGTGCATAAAAAGTTCTTTATTAAAATTATGTCTACAAAGATCTGTTACAGATTCTTCATGATTACATATAAAGACTAAAACACCTAAAGTCTACAAGTGGGCAATCTTCAGAAAGTGCGCAGCCCCCAAACGTGCAATAATGTCAGAACGAACCACTTCCTCGTCGGAGCAAACCAATTCCTAGCCAGACGCAGAGGAACTCCAATATGGCTAATGAAACAACCATTGGCCCGAGCCAGAATGTAGCTCCTACTCGCCATACTACAGAGGCTCTTGAGCAGGGCAGAGCATAATCTGTGGCTCTTTTGATCGGCAATCAATACAAACCGGGAAGCTTGGATCTCTAAGACCTCCAAGATATTGTTCAGGTTCGAACTTCTTATGCCAAACGCTCAAGTGCATCTCAAAATCCAGTAGCAGTTCTTCTACAAGGACATAGCTTCTTTGAACGAAGAGATCCACAACCAACAGTCGACTTGTGCAAGGCCAACGGTGGTTCGAAGCCAAGTCAGGATCGAGCATGATGGTGGGAATGCTAAGAGACAGTGGACGTAACTCTACAGCAAAGCACCCCTTTATATAGGCTGAGTGTGGTCCAACCCTAAATGCCACGTGTCAATCGGTCAAAGACCCCCAAATTAATGGGATGAACCTAGGACTTAGCACAATGAATCTCATTTAATAGGTTCATTTGACTGAATTCTAGGCTACAAACTTTTTAAATTTCCCAAATAACGGCAACAATTAGAGATGTCACGACCCGCACCTAGTGTAAGGGTACAAGTGCGTAACCCACCCAGCCTATGCTGCGGAATCGGTA